>PVJL010006934.1:0-84704 GCA_004026885.1 Lyroderma lyra
TAGAAAAACGTAGCGAGAGGAAAAGAAACCGAAATCGTGAAGCAAGCCGACAGAGAACTCGCCCTACCGCGCGTGCAGAAGGAGGCCCGCGGCTCAGAGACCGCCAGGAAACCACGGGTCTCCGAGAAAGTAACGTGCAACCACTGCCTTCTAGGGCTGTGCGCTGCCAGCGACATTGCTGAAGAGAAACCGGAGAAAGTTAGCGGCGCTGGAACCGGACAAGCGCTGGCGGGGACCAAGAGCGATGCAGTTGCCAAAGGTCGGTATCGGTTTTGGAGCGGACAGCTGTGCTGCCACAGAGCAACACACCTGCTCTTAAAACGGAACAGTCTGCCGTGGGATAACGTCTGGGTAAAAGGAACTACAGCGTTCTCTGGGGACAACGCCGTTTATGGACGATTTAATGCATAACGAATTAATTGATACTATAATCATATAATTAAAACAGTATACAAGACTGTAATGTCTTATGTAATATAATTAATACCATAATAAATTTTATCCATTATATTTATATTATAATAAATTAATATTTATACATAATAAAGAAATATACTAATTATAATATAAATAAAATAAATTTATTATATCTATGATATAATAAATAATATAATAATATAATAAATTTTATTTTGCATTATTATAAATTGAGATTTATTTACAACTAATTAAAATTAAATTGTTATTATTTTGAGTTTACTTTTTCTTCATTTTATTTACTTTTTTTTAAATTTCCTGAGTAATAGAGAAGAATTTTTTTTTTTTTTTTTTTTTTTTTTTTTTTTTTTTTTTTTTTTTTTTTTTTTTTTTTTTTTTTTTTTTTTTTTTTTTTTTTTTTTTGTATGTGGGTATTTCCCTGGCTGGTGATTGAACCCAGGCCGCAGCGCTGACAGCGCCAGCGCCAAAGCCTTAAGCCACTACACCACCAGGGAACTCCCTTAACTATTATTTTTATTGCTTAACATGTATGTATATAAACTTATATTTATTATATTGACTAATTTTAATTACTTATTTAATTTCCTGTAATTAATTATATATTTATATAATTAATTTTAAATATTTTATATCATTTATTTAAATAAATATTTGACATTTATCTTAAAGAAAAAATTTTATTCATATGTAATTTATAGTAATTTGATTATTAATTATTTTTAACAATGTAAGTTTATTTCTTTATAATATAATTAATGATTATTTTAAATTAATGTATTAAATAATAATATAAAATATTATTTTATATATTTTAGCTTATATTTTTCATTTTAATTTTTCTTCTACATAATATATATTCATCTAATCATAATACTATTATATTTTATATTTCTTACACCTTTAATATACATTTTCATTTTTAATTAATTTAGCATGTATATATTTCATGTATTTTTGTTAATTATCATTTTATTTACTTTATGTTTATAAATATTTAATTTGCTTTTATTCATTCTTTAATTTATTATTTTTTGTTTATTTTTAACTATTTTAAAATAATTTTTAAACATTTATTTAAAATGTTATATATTAATTTTCTTTATTTTTGTTTAATTTCAGTTAATAAAACTTCCTTCAGTTTTATTACAGTAATTTTATTCATAAATTATTTAATGCATTAGTATAACCATTATATAATATGCATAATTAATGCTTAATGTAATATAATAATCATGTGATTTATTATTATTTTGAATAAAAATTTTTTCTCTATGATTGGTCTTATTTTATTTATTAAAAAATTTTAAATTTTAATATTGTTTACTTCAAAAGTTTTGTTTTAATTTTATCTTTAAATTTTAAATATTTTTATATTATCTTTTACTTAGTATTTAGTTTTAAAATATTATTTTAGAATTATATTCCTTTTCATTTGTACTTTTTAATTTTTTCATTTATTTTAATTGTAAATATAAAATATAAAGTTATACAAATATTCTAATTTTTAATTTTAATTCATCTTTATAATAATTTTTCAATTTTATAAGATTTATTTAAATTTTTATCTTCAATTTTTTAATTAAAATATTTAGTTTTAAAATTATTTTATTTTGTTTTTAATTAGTTAAATGCAGTTATTTTTTATTTTTAGAATTATAATTAAACTTAATTTTTGAGATTATATTATGTTTTGAATTTAAAATATTAATAAATTTACTTAATATTTAAGATTTTAAAAACTTGTTACTCATTAAATTAATTATGTATATGTTATAACATAAACATTTTTATGTTTAATTTAGTTTTAAATTAATTCTATTGTTTAACTTATTTTATTAAAAATTTATACAGCTTTTATTTTGCTTTATTTACATTAAAGTTTTTAGAAGTTGTTACTTTTTTGACATTTTATTTTATTTTACTATATGTATAATCTGTTTGATTTAACCTTTTACTTTCTATATTTATGTCATTATTTTATCAAATTTTCATTAATAAGTATTAAAAATTAAAAGTACATGAAATAATTAGATAATCAAAAATAAAATAATAAATAAAATATTTAAATAAATAATTCTAAAAAGAATGAGAACAATTTTTTAAATATGAGATTACAAATTAAATATTTTGAGAAAATATTTTCAAAATAAATATCTTATGAATGTACACACAAAAATGTAAAAGTTAACATTAAAAAAATCAAGTACAATATGCTTGGAAACAATTCCAACAAAGTCACCTAAGCCCCTTTAGGAAAACTAAATCTAGCTTATTTCATGACCATTAACAAAACTTTGTTTATTTCTTGAAAACCTTCTGATAATTTTAAAAATAATAATATTCCTAAAATGATAGAGGATAATCATTTTAAAGCAAAGTATGCTGTCTGGAACTCTCCACTGTAATTACCAATCATTGCAAGGTTAAAAAATTTTCTTGATTTTATACTTTATTAGTCATTTTACAACTTCTTGCCTTTGAGCTTCATATCAGACTTGGCTTTGGAGTATCCAGTTCAAGAACAGTTGGTTAATGAAAATGCAATGTATCAAAATTATTGGGATGCAGCGAAAGCAGTAATAAGAGGGAAATTTCCATCATTACAGGCCTATATCAAGAAACAAAAAAAGCACAATTAAACTAACATCCCATCTTAAATAACTACAAAAAGAACAAAAAAGCCCAAAGTTAGCAGAAGGAAGAAAAAATAATATAAATTAGAGCAGAACTAAATGAAATAGAGAAGGGAGAAACAATGGAGAAAATTAATGCAACAAAGAACTTTTTCTTTGAAAAAATCAATAAAACTTACAAAACCCTAGCGAGGCTCATGAAGGGGCAAAAAGAAAGTACACAAATAATCAAAATTAGAATTGAAAAGGGAGAAATTACCACAGAAATACAAGATCATAAGAAAATATTATGAAGGATTATATGCCACCAAATTTAACAACCTTGAAGAAACAGACAAGTTTCTAGAAACATAGTCTACCTAGACTGAACTAAAAACTAGACAATCTAAATAGACCAATCAATAGTAAGAAAACTGAAACAATCATCCAAAACCTCCTCAAAGGCAAAAGCCCAGGACCAGACCATCTCACCAATGAGTTTTATCAAGCATTCAAAGAGGAACTAATGCCTATCCTCCTCAAACTCTTCCAAAAAATTGAAAAAGAGGCAACACTCCCCAATTCATTCCACAAGGCCAACATAACCCTTATACCAAGGCCCGGTAAGTATAACACACAAAAAGAAAACTATAGACGATTATCTCTGATGAACACAGATGCAAAGCTCCTAAGCAAAATACTACCAAATAGAATACAACAATGCATTGAAAAGATTGTACACCATAATCAAGTGAGATTCATCCCACGAACACAAGAATGGTTGAACATACATAAATAAATCAATGTGATACACCACATAAACAAACTAAAGATAAAAACACTACAGAGGACAGCGTGGAGGTTCCTCAAAAAACTAAGAATGGAGATGCTATATGACACAGCAATTCCACTTCTGGGTATCTACTCCCAAATTTAAAAACTTTAGTACATAAAGATATATATATATACACCCCCTAATGTTCATCACAGCACTGTTCACAGTGGCCAAGTCACTTTGGAAACAGTCAAAGTGTCATTTGATAGATGACTGGATAAAGAAGCTGTGGTGCATATACACAACGGACTATTACTCAGCCAGAGGAAAAGATGAAATGGGGCCATTTATGACAACGTGGGTGGACCCTGAGACCATCAGGCAAAATGAAATAAGCCAGGCAGAAAAAACCAGGAACATTATGGTTTCACTCATATGTGAAACACAAAGCTAAAAGCAACAAAGAAACAAAAAACTCATGGACACAATAGTTTAGTGGTTAGTGGTTATCTGAGGGTAAGGGGATAAGAGAGTGAGAGAGAAAGGGACAGGGTCTCAAATACGGTGATAGAAAGAGAACTGACCTGGGTGATGAACTCGTAACATAACATAGATGATGTAATGTAGAACTGTACACCTGGAACCTATGTAATTTTTACTAACTACTGTCACCCCAATAAATTTAACAATAATATGGAGTTCCCTGATGGTGTAGTGGCTTAAGGCTTCAGCACTGGCGCTGTCAGTGCTGCGGCCTGGGTTCGATTCCCAGTCAGGGAGCTACCCACATACCAAAAAGCAAAAAAAAAAACAAAAAACAAAAACAAAAACAAAAAAAATTAAAAAAAAAATTTAACAATAATAAAAAAGAACAGTTTGTTTCTCTCTCAATGAAGTACTCAAGTAAAATTCTTCATATTTTCTTTTAACAGAGGAGTGGATGGTGTCGACATGAATTAACCACCTACTGAGACAGAAAAAGCACGGTCTAATGCCCCTAAGAGAATTGCAAATGGGTATAGGAGCCGATCGCTGACATTCACGCACCGGCAAAGTCGTTCAGAAGATACTAGCTGTGCTAGGACTGAGACAGATGACAGAGGACCGGTGGGGCCTGCGAAGGGGCTGCTTGGAGCGGTGCCTCAACGGAGGAGCCACTGGGACTTGCTGTTATGAAACCGGAATTTGCTATGACTAAGAAATCACAGCCTGGATGAAATCCCGACTTGCTGCCCTAAGGAATCGCTAAACCGGGACTTGCTGAGACACAGAAATCTTGAAGGCACAATTAAGTCCTGATGCTAGGGCTAAACACTGACTTACTAGGATCAAGAAGCTGCAGACAGGGCTCAACCTACCAGATTTGTTATGGGTGGGACATAACATCCATGGCTCTCTCCCAACTTTTATAATGTGTAGAGATCTCAGGCCATGCTAATACAGACTTGCTCTAAGGAATAAAGCCCATGTGTCTCTAACTTAAACTTGCTAAAAGGAAGAAATCAATGACACAGAGAAATCACGCTGTGCTGCAACAGACTTGATGGGCACAGACAACTAGCATAGTTAAGAGCCAGAAAGAGATGATCCATTGTCATTGTTGCTGCTGGGAAGAGTTCTATTAGCAAATGGGCTTAATCAGAAGCCCAGAGCAGCACTAAAATATATTATGCTCTGTGGAACTACAAACTGTCAGATCATGCAATGAGAGGTGCTATTAACCAGAAATGACAGCCTCGGTGACAATACTGGTACTGCCACTGAGAAAACATAGGCATGAACAATTACATATGCAGAGACCCGCTCTGTGAAAAAGAGTACCACTCACATCCTACAGGTGATGGCAACAATTGGTATTGCCAAAGACAAACATCCCTTTTCGTGAAGATAAGGTGCTTTCAATGAGATAATGTCCACACAGAATTATAAGACAGTGAAGGGAGAAATTAAAGAAGGTATTAATATGTGGAAGCATATGCCATGCTCATGGATAGGAAGAATTAATATAATTAAGGTGTCCATACTATCCAAGGCAATCTGTAGATTCAATGTAATCCCTATCAAAATACCAATGGCATTTTCCATGGAACTAAAACAAATATTCCTAAAGTTTATGTGGAACCAGAAAGGACCCCGAATAGCTGTGTCATTCTTGAGAAAGAAGAACAAAGCTGGAGGTATCACACTACCTGATATCAAACTGTACTATAAGGCCATAATAATGAAAACAGCATGGTATCATCATAAAAACAGACACCTAGATCAGTGGAATAGAATAGAGAACCTAGAAGTAAATACATGCCTATATGGTCATTTAATCTATGAAAAAGGAAGCAAGAATAGTCACTGGGATAAAGACAGTCTGTACAATAAATGGTGCTGGGGAAATGGAACAGATACATGCAAAAAAAAAAAGAAGAAGAAGAAGAAAAAAAGAAACTAGATCACCTTCTTACTCCAAATACAAGAATAAACCCAAAACGGATAAGATTTAAATTTAAATGTAAGATCTGAAAGTATGAAACTCCTAGCAAAAAACATAGGCAGTAAACTCTCAGATATATTTCCTCGGCAAGGGAAACAAAAGAAAAAATGAACAAATGGTATTACATCAAACTAAAAAGTTTTTGCATAGCGAAGGCAATCAACAAAATGAAAAGACATTCTACTGAATGGGAGAAGATACTCTCAATGACACATCTGATAAGGGGCTAATATCCAAAATTTATTAAAAACTCATACAGTTCAACCCCACAAAAACACACAATCCAATTAACAAATGGGCAGAGGATTTAAATAGACATTTCTCCAAATAGGACATACAGCTGACCAATAGATACATGAAAAGATGCTCAATATCACTAATCATCAGAGAAATTCAAAGAGAAACAGCAAAATGAGATGTCACTTGATGTTTGTCAGAATGGCTCTCATCAATAAATTAAAAAAATGACTAGTGTTGGAGAGGATGCGGAGAAAAGGGAACTCTTGTGCACTGCTGGTGGGGTTGCAAATTGGTGCAACCACTATGGAAAACAGTATGGAGTTTCCTCAAAAAATTAAAAATACAATTACCTTATAACCCAGCATTTCTACTCCTGGGTATTTATCCAAAGAAATTGAAAACACTAATTTGAAAAGATAGGAGTTCCCTGATGGTGTAGTGGCTTAAGGCTTCAGCATTGGCACTGTCAGCGCTGCAGCCTGGGTTCGATTCCCAGTCAGGGAGCTACCCACGTACCAAAAAGCAAAAAAAGAAAAAAAAAAAAATAAATAAAAAAAAAAAGAAAAGATATATGCACCCCTATGTTCAATGCAGTGCTATATATACAATAGCCAAGATATGGAAACAACCAAAATGCCCATCAATAGACAATTGAATAAAGAAGTTGCAGTACATAGATACAATGGAATATTACTCTGCCATAAAAAAGAATGAAATGTTACAATTTGCAACAAAGTGGATAGACTTAGAGGGTATTATGTTAAG
Source organism: Lyroderma lyra (assembly GCA_004026885.1). Classification (NCBI taxonomy): domain Eukaryota; kingdom Metazoa; phylum Chordata; class Mammalia; order Chiroptera; family Megadermatidae; genus Lyroderma; species Lyroderma lyra. The sequence continues at coordinate 7,316 of PVJL010006934.1, forward strand.
TGAAATAAGTCAAACTGAGAAAGATAAATACCATATAATCTCATTTATATGTGGAGTCTAAAGAACAAAATAAATGAACAAACAAAACAGAAACAGATTCATAGATTTTTTTTTTCTTTTTGGTATGCAGTTAGCTCCCTGGCTGGGAATTGAACCCAGGCTGCAGTGCTGACAGTGCCAGCGCTGAAGCCTTAAGCTACTACACCACCAGGGAACTCCCTCAGATGCCTAGATTTAGAGAACAAACTGATGGTTGCCAGATGGGAGGGGTGTTAGGAGCTGCTTGAGTAAGGTGAAGGGATTAAGAAGCACAAAATAGTTAGAAAATAGTCACAGGAATATAAAGCACAGTATGACAATATAATCAATAATGTAAAAATTATGTATAGTGTCAGGTGGGTACTAGATTTATTGGATCACTTAATAAATTACATAAATGTCTAACCACTTACACTGTTCACCTGAAACTAATATAAAATAATATTGGATGTCAACCATAATTTTAAAAATAGTCATGGGATATACAGTACACCATAGGGGATGATATTATAATAACTATGTACAGTGTCAGGTGGGTAATAGACTTATTGGGATTATCACTTTGTGAGTTATAAAAATGTCTAACTGCTGTGTTGTTTTTTGTTTTTTTGTTTTTTGGGTTTTTTTGCGGGGGGGAGTTAGTTCCCTGGCTGGGAATTGAACCCAGCCCGTAGCGTTGAGAGCACCGAAGTCTAGCCACTGTACCACCAGGGAACTCCCTGAAACTAATTTTTAAAAAGATGTTGTACACATATACAATGAAATATTCAGCCATAAGCAAGATGAAATACCGCCTTTTGCAACAACATGAGTGGACCTTGAGATAATCATGATAAGCAAAATAGGTCAGACTGAAAAAGTCAAGAACCATATGACTTCATTCATATGTGAGATATAAAACAAAGCAACAAGTGAACCACACAAACAAACAACCAAAAACTCACAGATACAGCCACCAGTTCAGTGGCTACCAGAGGGTAAGGAGAGAGGAGGAGGTGGTAGAGAAGGGTAAAGGCAGTCAGATACATGGTCATGGAAGGAGAATTGACTTTGGGTAGTGAACACACAATGCAATACATAGATGTATTATATAAATGTACACTTGAAACCTATATAACTTTACTAACCAATGTCGCCCGAATAAATTTAACAAAAAATTAAAGAAAAGAAATGAAAAAATATAATGTCTATTCACCTTACCTTTAATATAATAATAGCCAATATTTGTTAAAAGCTTACTATACAATAGGCATTGTGCAAAGAGTTTTATTTTTTTATTAAATTGATGTTGTTATTAAGTGCATTTTATAGGTAAAAAAATGTAAGGGTGCAGAATTTAATTTGTTAGCATGAGGCTGCTCAACAAGTGTTTATCTGGGCAATGTGGCTCCCCACTGGGGAGGTCCACACCTCTGTGTCCTACACTCAGTCACCTGGACACTGCCTTCTCTGTACTTCATAAGAGTCCACACTCACTGTCCCACTTGGAAAGACATATCCACAGTCACATGACTGCCTCAACAATGTGTTTGATTTACTTTTTTTGGAAAGGAAAATGAGAATGATGTACATGTCTAGTAAAATATTGAAGAAATAGTAGTGTGGCTTCCTAAGAGTGCCTGTCCATAGTCAAATCTAAAGAAATGAGCATGTATCCTGCTACAGATCAAAATCTAGAGAAACAAGAGGTAAATAATCTTTACATTAGTAAATGTAGACCCTTACTTAAAAGCCAGAAATATTAAAAATTCCTGTAAATGAACTCTAGGTATCTGGAAGATGGATTATCCTGACAGCAGCCTCCACTGAACAGTGATTATTCAGGGTACTTGTGAGGTGATCTAGTCAGCATTTCCAGGACCATGTGGCAAAGATACGTCTCTCCAGGTGTGAGCAGTGAGTGGGTTCTTGAATAGTATTAAGAGGGTCGTACCTGAGTGGCTGTAACCCTGAGACGTGGGGTTTCCACATTGTGATGGCCCCATACCTAGGCAACAACTTGCTGAGCAAATGATCATGCCAGCATGCCCTTTCTGCAAAATTGTGCAAAGGAATGTTAAGTTCCTTTCTGCTCCTCTTTCTGACTGAAGAAGGAAATGAATTATTACAGAATATGGAATTTACACAATCCAAAATTATCCTATTATTTTTAAATAAAAAGTTTACTAATCTCCAGTGGTTGTGAAAGGCCCCTTGAGGAATCATTTATAATAATTTGCTCTTAGTCTTTATTTTCTAGTCTGTCCTGGAAAAAATAGTGTGAACTAAAGAGTGCAGCTGATGTATGGGGTCGTATCATATGAGATGGTTAGGAAAACCGTGTGAACAAGCCTTCAAACACAAGTTGAATCTCCCTTAATAATCCTTTGGCTACATCTCTGACCAGTCTCAATTTATTGTGTCATTATCACATATTTGAGCAATCTTTTTTCTTATTTTTAGATGTGAGCTGTGGGTTTGTTATATATGGCCTTTATTATAATGAAGTACATTTCTTCTCTACCTAATTTGTTGGGAGTTTTTATCCTGAATGTATGGTAAATTTTGTCAAATGCTTCTTGTGCATCTATTTAGCTGGTGGTATGATTTTTATCCCTCATTCTGTTAATATGGTGTTTCACATTTATTGCTTTGTGTACTTTGAACTATCCCTGCATCTCAGAGATAAATTCCACTTGATCATGGTGTATGATTTTTTTAAAGTGCTGTTGAATTTAGTTTGCTAGAATTTTGTTGAGGATTTTTGCATCTCTGTTCATCAGGAATATTGGCCTGTAGTTTCTTTTCTGTAGTACTCTTATCTGGCTTTGTTACCTTGTATCCCCAATGGTAAGGGGTTTTGGCTGGCATTTCCTGTTGTGAACCCTTTGTGTGTTTCCCCTTTTCATCCCATCACCCAGAGTTGAAATCATAAGGGTTTTCTTGACCTTTAAAATTAATTATAGTTCTTGCCTATGACTTCCATTTTATGAAATATGACTATGTAAGATTCATACAAAAATTCCTAAAGTCAGCTGTCACAAAAAATACTTTTTTATAGTTATAAGTTATAATCTCATCTCAATGGCATGACTGTCAGCTGTGACTTTTATAGTACCTGACCACGGTGTTTCTATAATACCTATTAAATATAAAAAGTTAGGCAGACGCCTTCTCATATTTTCTTTTTATAAGCTGAATCCTGGGCTAAATCATTTGACTTTTGGGTCCTGGCTCTGTTAACTGATGCTCAGTTACAGAAGGTAACTTAGACACTCAAACCTTGAAATGGGTCAAGAATTGTCTTAAATTTCTATCATCACTCTCAGTGGAAAAAACAATATTGGCAAAAATTTTAGGCTATTCTTAATATTCTATAGACATATTGAACAAGAAAACTTACCAAACTAACAAAACAAAATCATTTTGCATTAAATAAGGTTAATTTGGCTTTTATTCTAACTGTGATTGTTCTAAGTCTAAAGAAATTTTGATCTAATAATTCTTTCTATTTTTAAGTAGATATAGGTTTGGGAATAATTCTTGAAAATTAAGAAAAAAAATTGCTTTAAGATAAATTATCCAGGAAAGAACAATTCCAGTTTTCATTTAAGCACTAGCTTTTATCAGCATATGTTTATTTTGCTTTCTTAGAGCTAAAAGAACAGAAGTTCTGCAAAATTCATTCTCCCCTAAGCATTTAGAAAACATATTCTTTCATATTTCTGGATTTCAGTTACTTGATTGTCTCATTTGTGGTCAGTCATAACTTAATGGACATGAAATAAAAATTGACATTTCCTAAATTGTCTGTCTTGTGTATTCAGGTCCAAATTATGTAGTACATTAGACTCTCCCGCATTTATTGGAGCTATTGGCACAAATAGCAAAACTATAGGCACAGTGACATGGTCACATAGAATCAAATATTGCCTTATAGATAGAAAAAAAATAGCTAAAGCTCACAAGATAGCTGTATTCTGTGTTTGAGCATTTTTAATGTTAGTAATTAAGCCATTCAATCAAAACTTCAATTTATTTTCTAAGTTATTTATCAGGGGCCTCTTGGACAGAGGACTCCAAGATTTTTCTAGGACTGTTGGCTCTGTCTTAAGCCACAGAAAGCCACTGTCTGCCTTTCCTCTGTGATTGCATTAGATACTCTAAGCTCAGAATCCTTGTTCTTGATGTTCTTTCTTGATGTTAACTCCTCCCTCAGAGTTTGCATGGCTTCCTCCGTGGCCTATTCTGATTTAAGTTGAAAGAATACCCCCAAATCTCTGGTAATTCTATTTTGCCAATAAGATAAAAGAAGCATCCTCCCAGTTACCGTTTGTCCAGTTACTTGCGTAACTTCCCTGATAGCACTTACACTTATTTTTTGGCATGTTTGCTGTCTGTTTCCTCCCATTAAAGTGCTAACACTTTATGGCAGGTGTCACTACTGCTTATTGATTGCTTGATTCATTGCTATGCATCGTAACATAGGCACTTAGTAAATATTTATGAATGAAGAAGGAATGAATGCATACCAAATACCAAATATTCTTCAGTCATAGACTGAACAGAGGAAGGGCAGATGTCTCTGAAAAAGAAAAATTCTATCCTTGGAAGGATGTCTATATTTAGTTTCTTTTTGCCTCTCAGAAAATAGAAACAAACTTGCTATGGCCATCTAATGCTAGCAATACCCACTTCATCAGATCTGTCCAAAACCACACTCAACTCAGTTTTCTTTAATGCCATTCAAGAAGAGCATATTTATGTGCTTCCTCTAACCAGGTGAGGGTTTCTGAAGCACTTTGCATTGAATTTTAACACCAATCCAGTTTTCAGGACCTTGGTTTCTGATGACAGCGGTCCAAAAGTCCAGAGCTGGAAGACTACTGCATCCTTCTCTCTCATGGCCTAGACATATATTTTGACCATCTAGGGGCTTGAAGGATTGGAACTTCATCTGTCTTGCTGCAAGGTTTTGATTGTCTGCATGCCAGAGGCAGGAACTCTGATTATCCTCCACCCCTCACATTGCAAAAGCCTGGGTCTGGACAACCTCCAGGGGCTTAGCCCAGGCTCAGGCAACACCCCAGTTCTAATGGGAGGCACACTACTGTGAGTGCGGGGAAATAAGGAGGACTCTGAGACTTTCTCTGCACTAAGAGCAGTTTGGAAACCTTCCTAGAGCAGCCTGGCTGGGAGCTGACATGTGGGTTTCCCAGTGGACCAACGACAGCCCAGGAGAGGTCATTGCTATAGACCAGTGGATGCATGGGACCCAGAAAAGCCAGAGTATTTCAGTGCTCAAGTGGAAAGGAATCCCAGAATCTGGTCCTTCTCAACCCTAGTCGGGCAGGTGAGCATTTGTGCTTTCTTCTTCAATGTGATTAGGACTACGCCCAGCAAATCCCCAGCGTTACAGCCACCAGTCGGCTTAGTGTTCTGTTCCTCATACTATATATTTGTTCTCTTAAATATCTTTCCAAGCTCATGTTTTCCACTTTATTTCTAAGGGTTTCATAGTTTGGAATTACACAGATACACTATAATGTATTTTTTTCCCAAACCTTTACTGATATGCATCATAGTGGCTTTTTGTTTTGTTTTGTAGAAGATTTGGAATTTCCGGGTCAAAAGAGTACTGTATTCAGACTGCAATGTTTAATGCACATTACCATATTGCCTCTAAAGATCCTTTCAAATTCATTGCTACCTGTGCTGTTTGGGAGTTACTACTTTCCAAGTTTTTACCTAGGATGTAATGAAAAACTTTAATATATGTCATATGCAAAATAAAAAATGTATCTCGCTGCTTTAATTTGCATTTCATTGATTTTAATGAATAGTGACTTGAATCACGGCTGCCTTTCTACCCCAGGCCTGAAACAAGTTTTAATTGTTGTATACAATTTCAAAAAGGAATCATAATATCTCTGTGTAGACCTAAAAGAAAATTTCCTTAGCATATTATTTATAGAGAGTTTTATTCATTGAAAAACCTGTAAGTCACCCAGGAGAGGAAGAACAAAATAACGAATGTTCACCACAGAAACCTCAGGTCTCCTAGGCCTGCAGTGCTGTCACAGCTTCCGAGCAGACAGAAGGGACTCACTGGGGCGTCTCGGCCCGTCCAGGACTTCGGTTGAAGGGAGCAGTGCTGAAGGCCAGGCGTAAGGCTGCGTGCGGTTCCCTCCCCGGTTTTAAGCCAGTTTTCAGCAGCTTCTGGGGGTGGCCTGAGCTCCTGGCGGCAATCTGGTCACGCGTCTGTCCATCTCCACCGACCTCCCCTGGTTGGTGCATGCCCCATGGGTGAGATCTGTCGCACTGGCCTCTTCTTGCGGTGACTGTCGCTCTGTCTCGGTTTCAGCCACGGGATCCTGGACGTGCGGGTCTCCACGGCGTTTCTGTCCCCGCTCGGCTCCGGGGACATCTCCGTGCCAGGTGGAAGCATGGCGCAGCAGCCCGCGGGGGCCGTAGCTCCATTGCCCGCAGAGGTGGCCGGGCTCGCAGGAGGGGCGGCCCAGTGCAGGGAAGTTATCCATGGCCCAGGCCCAGGCCTGTTCTCGGTTCAGGCCGGCGGGCATGGTGGGCTCCGGACACTCCCACATCCAAGGCCGGTCTTCCAAGGTCCCTGGAGGGGCTTCCATAGCTTCGGCCTCCTGAGTGGCCTGAGACATGTAGTCCACGAGGAAGAGGCAAACGACTCCGTCTGGTACAGAGTGTGCCAAATTCATACTGTCGCTGTTGTAAAGGACGTGGGAAAGCAGAGTCGCTCCTGCACGGCTGGTGCTCGTTTGCATTGCAAATTGCCTGAGAGCCTGACGGGATTGAGGAGAAATTTTCTTCATTCTGGGAGGACCTGAGGGGGGTTCCCTGGTTGAATTAAGAGGGAGGGAGAAGGAGGAAGGTCCCTGGGGAGAAAGGTGCACTTCGTTCCTGGCTATTTCCACGTACTGTAGAAAGCCTCTCTCCTCGTCAGGCACACCTATGGAAATGGCACTTCTCATGACTCTTCTCTTTGCATATCAGGGAGATTGTCTCATTTTAGAGATGAAACTCCAAATGGCTAGATCCTTGCAAGGTCACAAAGCTGGTTCATGCTGGAGCTGAATAGCAATTCCAGGTTCTGATTCAGGTAAGGAAATGAGTAAAGGAGTAATTAGGTACGAGTGAGGGGGAAAAAAAGAGTCCCATGCCTTACTTAAAATTGTAATATTCTTATTTTTATCTACACTACCTTATGTGAATCAAAGGGAGACTTCAATTATTCTATGCTTTTCATAATTAATGGGCAAATACATTGAATTAATGCCACATTTCCAGTGTTCTTTTTGCAGAACCCCATCTCATTCTATGTAATTATGTGCATTTTCTGTTATTAGTGCCTTTCCTTTCTCTGGTCTCCTAACTTCTATTGCTGTTCCTCCCATTGGAAACCAATTTATTTTTTATGTGTGTTTTTGTATCAGTTTTGTGCTATGTGATATTCTTTTGTGTGCATATATCTTGAATTCAGGTAAGGTGATCAAGTTATATATCTAATTTGGTTCATTACTTTCCAAACATTTGCAAGTTTCTAAGATTGCCATATGTACATTTCATTTGTTGCTTCCAATGCTGTCATATTAACCTGTGATGAGCCCCTGCCACACTTCACCTACCACTGTCCCACAGTGGACACTCAGGTTGGTACTTACCCACCTTCACCACATAAAATACCCTCCCTGTGAGTCAATTGCTCTAGAACAGGGGTGCCCAAACTTTTGGCTTCCCTGGGCCACACTGGAAGAAGAAGAATTGTCTTGGGCCATACATAAAATACACTAACACTAACGATAGCTGATGAGCTAAAAAAAAAAAAAAAAAAAAAAAAGTTCTCTACATAATGTTCATAATATTTTAAGAAAGTTTACAAATTTGTGTGGGGCCACATTCAAAGCCATCCTGGGCCACATGCAGTTCGCAGACCACACTGATTAGACAAGCTTGCTCTAGAATGTATACCCATGAACGAAATTATGCCATAAAAATGCATAAATATTTATTGAGTTGTTAAAGAAAAAAATTCAACCAAGTAGATGTAAAGATTGGCTTTATAAATTGGACAGCATGCCATCTACTAAACAGAGAGGTGCTCAGAGAAGTGCAAAATGGAGGGGTTTTATAGGCAGAAACTGGGGGGAAAAGAAAGTTATTAACAAAAGTCAAGAAAAGGATTGTTTCAGGCAAGGGGAATCTTTTTGGCAGATGGGCAGCAGGGGTCCTATTAGGCAGATCACCTCACTAGTGTCCCCCTGGAAATCAGAGTGATTGGTTTAAAATTTGACTCCTGGGAGGGGCTGAAGCTGCAATTAGATTAGATGTTAAGTCTTGGGGGGAATTAGCAAAAGTGACCTCATTTTGGACCTGTTTTTTTCTCTTTTTAACTGAGTACTGCCATATTGTTTTTCAGGATGCGTGTAGCATCTACCTTCCAACAATAATATGGGAGGGTTATTCGATGCACACCTATCCCACAAACACTTTGAATGATCCGATATTTTAATAATTGCCGAAGGCCTCTTGATTCTGAAATGCGCAGCTGTGGTGGTACCCAGAGCTGCAGTGTCTCTGTTTGGGAGCCATTTTGCTGTGTGGTTCTCAAAGTCATTTCTAAAGTTCAAGCAAATATCTGTGTATTCATTATTTCATCAAGTTTCGAGTTATTTTTATCCCTTAGCAAATTACTTCATGCTTAAACTACAGTATTTGTGTATATTTATTTCTGTTCCTAAAAACAATAAAAAGAAATACAACACTACAGTTCAATTTTGTTGAAAGCAACATACCATTCATATTACATACATTACTTTTCTTTTAAAAAAAGTTTATTGAAGATGCAAACTCCTAAAAATAAAAACATAGAAATTGAAACAATGGCAGGAGCATTTGAAATCTTGCTTCTTGGCACATGTCATCAGTTTGGATCAAATAAAGTCATAACATTTCTCTACAGCTTTGGGCGTTTCTTACATTGACATTTACTCGGCATAGTTGGCAAGATTCTGAAGAAGCCCACCCAGGACTACCTACAGACCTGGACCAGGTGTTAGGTACCACGCAAGGGCCCATTGTGCTCCACAAACTCCCTGCTTTGCATCAGCTGAACTTGGGTGAGTCTCTCTTGATCCCAGATCTCCTTGCTGTAAGTAGCAGACCATGACTTTGAGCTGTTATTAGAAAATCCTCAAGGTAGATAAGGGTCGAGATAGCCCAGGAAAAGGGGAAAAAATGGGTCACTGCTTTTAATTTCTGCTTTTTAATTGGATTGCCTACTGAGCATCTAAACAAAATCTTCGCTGGTTAAATGACAGACTGAACACTCTTTAGCTCTGAAAAAGAAAGGACACTTGCTTCCCAAAGCTGAATAGCCCATGGGGTGATGATTGTTGTTCAGACCCCAGAATCTGAAGGAGATGGACTCAGGAAATTGTTCAGTGCAGTAACAGCAGCTAATCTTAGAGAAGCCAGTGGGAGGCCTGGGGGAGAAAAGCGGGGTGCTCTGGAATGGGTTCACCCTGAGAGAGGAGCCCAAAAGAGAAATCCACACCTTGGAAAGAGTGGCAGTTGAGGCAGTGACTGGTCAGCGCTCACTGGCTCTTGCTCAAGTATTCTTAGGTGTCTAAGAATCTTTGTGGGGTTGCCTAATAAAAACTTTTCTTTAGGGCATAAAGCAGTCCTATAGGGATATACACCACATTTGGAGCATCTGGAGACATGAATGTAAGGGCTGATTTTCCCTACAAGTTTGGTCAGACTCCATGAATCTCAAAATTAACATGGGAAATAGTGTCTCCCAGGCCAACAAGGCCCACCACAGTCAGCCTCCCATTCATAACTAAGATGCCTAAGATGAGGATCCTTTGATAGTTCTAAATTAATTTTTGTGTGCAGTTAGAAAAAGCCAGCTATAAAATTAGGCAGAATAAATGGAAAGAAAATTGTTAGAGACTGTCTCAGAACTTAAAAAGGCTTTCTCGTCTAAGCGAAAATGAAACTATGTAAAAAGGTTTATATAATGGATCAACCTATGATGTCATGTAGGTGCCAACCAGATTCTTTGGTATTAAACATAGCTGTCCTTATTTTTAAAGGGAGGTCATTTGGAACTTGACTTGTCAAAAAACAGATAAAAATTGTAAATGCTTCCCAAACAAAAATTGGATCCAACTGTTTTCTATTTGTATCTGTCTGTGTATTTTTACATATGTATGTTGTAAATGTGAGATAATTTTCTGCCTCCAGATGGTATAATTAAAATTAATTTAAAGGCAAATGCTTGTAAGGATTGAATATTCTAAAATTCTCAGAAATATAGAAACTAGCCCAAATGCTTTTCAAGTTGACGTGATCCAGGAAAGCATTCATTTCTGATAACAGCCCCAGTGCAGGAGCCTGCTGGGGGTGGAAAAGATTTCCCAGTTGAAGTCATCACGGTACCAAGAGAGCTCACCCGGGTCTAGATAGAAAGGGAGTGGCCAGGGCAGCAGAATCCACACAGCTCAGGGCTGGCAGTGTCTGGGGCCCTGGCTTCTGGTTTTTGGAATCCTGGGTCTGTGTTTACAGCAGGGGAAGGGTTGTGTCAACACGGCAGTCTCACACCAGGAGAGGAGTATCTGGGATTCACAATCTCCCAGCCCTCAGGTTTTTATGCTCCTCTGGTTTCTTGGTAGTCCTAGCCTGATAGAAGGAAGTGGGTGGTGACATTAATCCTGATGCAGTGAGATAGTTGCATCAGAAGACCTGATGATACTAATATAAATACCAACCATCTTTCTACGAAATGATCCAGGGTCAACTCTCTTCATGATTGATTTGATTAGGGTTGAGAAATCATACAGCTAGTGTTGGAACAGAGACTGAAACCCAGGTCTCCAAGCAGAGGATGCTTGGGGGTGGGGAGGTTAGGGGAATTCAAAAGGATGCATTTGGTTTTGAAGCAGGGACAGGATGGGGACCCCATTCTTAAATTGGACTTTCATTTTCCCCATGTTTTCTTCTCCTGGTGATTTGTTCAATTCAAAGGACTTTAGACTGTGTTCTCCCCAGTGTCACTGCAAGAAGCTCCAGAAACAGACTGCTGTGTGAAGGAGCAATTCTACCCCTTTCTAGCTGAGTGACCTTCAGTAGGTTCTCTCACCTCTCCAGGACTCCTCCTGTCATCTCTGAAATGACAATTCTCTTTATAAAGTAGATTTTATGAATAATAAAAGTAAATATTTAGGATCACCTGACAGAAATTAATTTGCTCATTCTTATGATTATCATTATTATCAATATTATCATGGATAGAATTATAATCAAAATTGTTAAATACTGCCTTCTGGGAAACTTTTCTTTCTCTAAATGGATTATTTTTTCCTTAGCACATCATATCCATGGGATATTGCATTGTAATACATCCTTCTTCATCTGTGTCAAACAGCCTGTTGACATAAGCATCTTATAGATTTCAATTTGATATTTATCTTACTGTTTAAATTCTAATCATTCCCATCAGTTAGGAAGGACATTTTTTTATCCTTTCATGCTCCAGGTGCTGTGATGGGAGTCACACCCACAAAGATGAAGAAGTGGCTACAGCTTTCAGACCTTACATTCCAGTGAGAGCAAAAGCACAGTCAAGAGACCATTCAAAATACAGCCAGCTCTATGAGCATTGCTGTAGGTGATTTGATGACTAGAAAGAAACATTCTAAACCTGATACCTCCCTTTAAAGTCAGATTTTTATTGTTTGCTTAACTGCAGGGGGGGAAAAAAAGACTAGGATACTAATAATAACTAAGACATAACAAAACAAAAAATCCAGCAACAAAATAATAGGAAAGATGACAGGTGATTGAAAGCTCAAGCTAGTTGAAAGATTTAGAGGAGGTATTTGTGACATTCATAGCTGAGGTGAAGGTTGGGACTAAGATGTTCAGAATAAAAGAGCTCTGCCTGGGTGGTTAGAAGGATGAGGACAACACAGAATTGTTAGAACCCAGTCACAGCTGAAATCCAAGGGAGTCGGGGAAGCTACCTGTATTGTGGGTGCACCAGAAAGAAGTCACTATAGTGAGAACAAGTAATGGGGCCATCTGCAGATTTTCAGCATCATTCACCAACAAGGTAGAACTGGCAAAATATATGATAATAACAGCAAGAAGATATCTGGACTCTCACACTTGGGTGTAAATTTTGGCCAAATCTCCCTTCAGATTTTCTAAGATGCTTAAGGTCAGAGAAAATCCTGATGCATAGTAACCCCAGCACATTCATGTGGACCTGGCATTGGGGGCTCAACAGATTTTTAAACATATTTGTATATGTATGTATTTTATGCACACACATAAACATAACTATTTTCGACCATCAAGTTTTGATTGCTTTATACTCATATCTCTTAGACACCATTTGATATGGTTATTTTTATTTTAAATTGTTATTATGAAAAAATTCAAGTATGTCCATAGAGGAAATACGGAAGTACATGGAAAGCTCTGTATACTTTTTCCTTTGTCCTTATAAACCACACTCATGGACTACATCACAGAAAACATCTCATTCAGGTCCATAGGGTATATATGTGATGACATTCACCATAGCATTATTCGTCATATAGGGGAGTTGGAAGCAACCATGATATTTATCACTAAAAAAAAAAAATGTTTACCAAAAAAAGTTTACATAATAGTGTATTCTTATTATAAAATACATTGCAGCAGTTAGATAAAACAAACAAGCCGTACGTATAGAAATGATCTTAAAATGAAAATGATGAATGAATGATGAAAAGAGAGAGATAGGTACTTGAATACCATTTCTATACATTAAAAACATATTCACAAACCAAAATCCTACATATATATGTGGATGGATACATAATTTTTTAAATATTGAAAAATTGGAGGGGGCAGGAGTAGAAGTGGTGATTGGAGATTAGAGAAAAGAATAGAATGAAATAAATACAACAGCATATTTTTACAAGGATGGATAATGTTAATTTGCTAAGAACTCTGCATCTATAGTATAAATAGTAACAAAAAGGTGGTTTTCAAAAATATCATCCTATAATTACTTCTAATGTGTTTAGTCTTCCAAATAAATCTTAAATCTTTTATTTATATATACACTAAGTGTTTTCATTTAAATTTTTTATTTATATACTCAATAAATATTCTATTCACTGAAGTTTATTCTGAATAAAGAGTGAGGTAGGGAGCCACCTTTGTTTAGTCAGATATTCTACAATATTTTCTGAATAATTAATACTTTCCCATTAACTTGAAAAGCCATCTCTATCATATACTAAATTCTAATATGCACTTGAAATTATTTCAACAAATGTCACATTAAAATTAAGTCAGAAATCATTAACAAAAAATTACTATAGTTGGCTAAATATTTGGAAATAAATAGCAATATACATCTAAATACTCATGAGTAAAAGAAAAAAATCACAATGGAAATTATCAAATATTTTAACTGATTTTTAATGAATATTTAACATCAACCTTGAGGGATGTATCTAAAATCATGCTTAGAGATAAATTTTTATCCTTAAATTACTATATTAGAAGAAAACCAATACCTGTATATCAATTAATTAAGCATCTATTTCAAGAGATTTAAAACATAATGAAAATTAAGTCCAAAGAAATTAGAAGTAAATAATTATAAGAATAAACATTAATGATGTAGAAATTAAATGGACATTAGAAATTATCAAGAAGGCCAAAATAGATTAACCTCTAATAAGGCTAATAAGAAATAGAAATAATGAGGAACAAATTAATAACATCATAAGATCAGAAATAAAAAAGAGATCATCACCCCTGATTTTATAGACAGTAAAGAGCTAATCATATGAATAACTTTGTCAACAAATTTGAAAATTTAGATAAAAACAATATACTCCTACAAAAACACAATTTACCAAACAGCTACTGGTCTGAATTCCAGTAGATAACTATAAATCCTACAGAAACCTACCACATGCCACTTGATACAGTTTTTAGGGTACTAGTGGGCTGGGGCATACCAACTAAATGAAAAATGATTGTACTTTGAAACCCATACCACAAATAGGTACAGCACTTGTGGCCTCTTTCAATTTTGAAGATAGTAACTCTTGACAATAGTACTCCACCCATTTTAGCAGTGACTCTTAAATCTCTGAATGTTGAATGGGGCCTAGAGGAAGAGAGGGCTCTTGTCCAAAGCAGATCAAAACGGCAGAAGCTAGCATGCCACTTATACCACATGACTGAATATATCCAAAATACAGCATGGACCCCAACTGACCATGCAACTGAAAATGCCTATCAAAATTAGGCTGATTAGATTCAGTAAGTCATCAAGTTGAGCAGGCACTGCAGCATCTATTTGGGTGTCCAATCTTTTGGCTTCCCTGGGCCATATTGGAAGAAGAATTGTCTTGGACCACACAGAAAATACACTAACACTAACACTAGCTAATGAGCTTTTTAAAAAATGGTACGTGCATAACTTTTGTAATGTTTTAAGAAAGTTTTCATATTTGTGTGGGGCTGCATTGAAAGCCATCCAGGGCTGCATGTGGCCCACAGGTTGCAAGGTGGGACAAGGTTGCATATGGTGCATTCATAACTGAGTGTAGAAATATCCAGGAATCATAAGTAAACTGAATAGGTGACCCAGAGCTCGGTGTCAATTTCCTGTGTTATAAGAATTCACCTCATACCTGTGGGCTGTTAGCTATGAACAGCTGATGGAGGAGGAATGCTTCTGGACTTATTCATAGATGAGCTGCTTCAATAATTGACTGCTTACCAAATTACAGGTTAAACCAGGGTAGTAGTAAAGGATATTGGTGAGGAGAAATCTGCTAGTGGCCAGAGCTAATAGTTCACTTGGCCTTGAACCTTTTATGAAAGGGGAAGTGACCTGAGGGTTTAAAAAGTGGGAGTACTTTGGCTCGTTGGGCAACATGCTGAAGAGTAAGATAGGAAACTGCTTTTGTACATCCAACAAGTTTGGCTATGTTGTATTTCCATTTTTGTTTGTTTCAAAGTATTTTTTTGTTTCCCTTTATTTCTTCTTTGACCCACTGTTGCCCTGAGTTCCTTGAATTGTCTTTCTGTATCTTCTTGTAGCTGAGCTTAAAATAGCTATTTTGAATTCTTTATCAAGAAAATCACAGATCTTCATGTCTTCTGAGTTGGTTACCTAAAGATTATTGTGATCCGTTGGTAGCGTCATGCTTCCTAGAGTTTTCATGGTCCTTGAAGTTTTACCTTTCGGTCTCGACATTTGAAACAGCAGTCACCTCCTCCTCCAGTCTTTACAGACTGACTTTGGGAGAGAAATGCCTCTGCCAGCCTGGATGGAGATGCTGAGTCTATCTCAGACTTTCTGTGGGTACACCTGCTCCACGCTTCTTGCTCCCTCTTGTGGCAGAATTCCTAAGCTTGTATGTGTGCCTTCTCTGGATGCTGCAATGAATCAGGCCTAGTGCTGACAACCTTCTTTAGTTCTCCCAAAGGTGGCGCTAAACTCAAGTTTGTGTTTTTTCCTCTGGCGTGCAGATCCCAGCCAGTTTTCTGCCCATGCGCACTGACTAGCCCTCTGCCAAAGCCAGAGGAGTACCTACCTGTCAGCCTCGGCACAGCAGGGAGAAACTGTGCTCACTAATACAGTCTCACGCCACCCCCCACCCCACTCCGCCCACTCCCCAAGAGAAATTAGCTGTCCTGCCTTAGGGAGGGGGTGATGGCAGGTAATGTCAAGCTGTTTTCTTTCTTTCTTTCTTTCTTTTTTTTTTTTGTAAATGGGTAGTTCCCTGGCTGGGAAACGAACCCAGGCCGCAGCAGCAACAGCATCAAAGCCTTAAGCCACTACACCACCAGGGAACTGCCCTAAGCTGTTTTCTTACTCTGTTTTAATGCATCATTTTTTTTTTCTCCAACAGTGTGCTGGAACTTCTCTGGAAACCTGGACTTCCACAAAGGCTCTTCTTGTTGGTGATTGTCTAAGGCACTCCCAGGGCTCCAGGACCATAGCCAAGAGGGGCTTGAGCTGGTTCATAAGCAACTGCAGGGTCCATGGCTGTCTCTATGCCTATTATCTGATAGACAGGTGGGTGAGACTCTTCCCAGGTCCATGGGTGCTGGATCCCATAGCTCCCACAAAAGCACTTTTATCTGTGTATGGATGCCAAATTAATGTTGTTGTGGGGGCAAAAAAAAGGGGGGGACATCTTATTCCACCATGATATTCACGTCACTTCTCTGAAAACTCATTTGGGGCCAGTCTGTTTACGGATGTCTGCTGGGGAAGGTGACAAGAGAGAACAGAGGGCAATTCTTTGTAAGGTTGGGCAGAAAAATAAAGGGCCAGGGATGACTTCTGCAGGCATGTCCACAGCTGACCATATCAGCCACAGGTGGTCTAAAGGAAAGGATAAAATTATGTTAAAATAAGATATAACCCAAGCAGAGGAAGAAATGGAATTTTAATATATTTATTCCTTTTCACATTATTTTCACATTATAATGATTCATTCATCCAACAAATACCTATTAAGCACCTACTATGTGTAAGACACTGGTCTGGGCACTTCAAATACATAAGAGAACAAAAAAGTTGTCTGTCTTCACAGAGCTCATGCTTAATGATAGCACATGCTTGATGTAAAACATTTATGAAATACTGAACCTTGTAAGGAAGAAAAA
Organism: Lyroderma lyra; assembly: GCA_004026885.1. NCBI lineage: Eukaryota > Metazoa > Chordata > Mammalia > Chiroptera > Megadermatidae > Lyroderma > Lyroderma lyra. The sequence goes on from PVJL010006934.1 coordinate 24,065, forward strand.
AACATTTTATTACTCCACCATTAAAAGACAGCTGGTGTTAACATTTTGCTGCATTTTTTTCTTCACATTTTGCTATGCCTATACTGACACATCTATATAGAGGGTGCCACAAAAATGTATACACATTTTAAGAAAGGAAAAAAATGTATTAAAATTGTAATACTCAATATATACCGATAAGGAAAGATGAACACAAGTCACGTTTGACTTCTGCAATTACAAGAGGTGCTCAAAGTGGTTACCATCAGCATCCAGACACTTCTGATTATACCAAACGACTGCTTGAGCAACACTGACCAAAGTGTCCACCTGTATCACTGCACATACCATTTCAATTTCTTTCCAAAGTACCACCAGTGTAGCCAGTTTTCTATGGTACACCACATCCTTTAAGGTCCCCCATAGGTAGAAATCAAGGGGGGTTAAGTCAGGAGAATGTGGGGGAAACTCAAACAACCTTCTCGAATTTCAAATACCTCTTCAAAATGACCTTGCACTCCTCCAACCACAACCACGGTTCTGTCATTTTCTTTGGCTGTCCTGCCTGTCGCCTGGTGACACTAGCATTCATTTGATTAACACCATCTTTAGAGCGAATGTCATACTACACATTGCTACCATAATTCAATTCAACTTTGAAAAGTAATACATAGATAACATCTCTTAAAATGTGCATACATTTTCTTGGCATTTCAGTAGTTTAAAATTGGAGGATTACAAAATGTTATACAATTTGTGAGAAGATATGAAACTATCAAAACCTCTCCATAAAAATTGCCAAATGGTTTGCTAGATATTTTGTTAGTCAATGATCTGAGAGTTATTAGGGATTTAAAATCAATAGGAGTTGATAATATATTGACTAGTTGTATGTGTCTGTGAGAGAGAGAAAAGTGGGATATAAAGAAAAGAAACACTTTTCAGGCTTATGACTTATTCTACTAATGGGTAATTGTAGATATAAATAACCAAGAATATAATTCCAGTAAGAGGACTAAATTTGATGTGCAGAAGATGTGGTTTTGAGGCATCCCCAGTGGTATCCCAACAGAGCCACCAGCCTGGAGCTGAACATCAGTATCCAAGATATGGGTCTGAATTGTACATTAAGCAAGACCAAGGGTAGGATCACCTAGCTAGAATGTGTGGAATAAGAAGAGGGTAGAAGCCGAATCCCAGAGAATGCACACTGTCCCCAAAACCTGGTCTTGGACTTCCCAGGCTGGGGGAACCTGGGGTGGCTGAGATGTTTCTAGGACATTCTATAGTTTTCATCTACTCTTGCATGAACCTAAGATGGCTCTAGAGTTCCCTTGGGTTATCCTTTGGGTTTATCCCTAATAAAGCAGATTCATGGGGTCAGAAACTGAGGTACAGATTTTCTGTGTTTATTTCCTCCCCTGACTCTCCATACACTCATACATTCATTTATCTTAGTTTGTTTTTTTTTAATATGAGAATTTTGAATTCTAGGAAAGCATGAGGGGAAATTATGCATTGGAAGTTTAGTAACAGAACTGCAAAGTCTCAAAATTATATGTAGAATAGAACTTTACGAGTTCTAGCAACAGAATAGAAAACTCATATTCTGGTATTTTGACTTTCAGAAGTCAAGTGAATCATTCTTAAAAGATTTTCGTTTAGAAACCTTTTTATATAATGCCCATGATTTTAAGTTGTGCTTAGTGGGAGAAATAGGGAAAAGTACATTTACTCCATCTTCCTGGAAGTGGAAGTCTTGCATTCATTTTGCTTTTAAAAAAAAAATTATATAAAAATATTATTCATTTTGATTTCTGAATTTCAGTCCCCTCTTAAATTTCTCACCTCAGGAAAGTGTGTCCTTCACCTCACCCTAGTTCAGGCCTGGAAGTCACCTTAGAGGCTGGAATAATTTTAAAATATCAATCCAAAATAAGGCAAGAAAGAAGAGAGAAGTAACATAGAACAGTGAGACAAATAGAAAGCAAGTATTAACATAATATATTCAATCTAAAATATATTAGAATGACATTAAAAATAATAAACTGGGGTACTCTAATATTAACAGATCAAGGAAAAGAGGAAAATCCACAGACACCAAGTCAGGGGGAGGTCCAACAAGTTCCATGTTTGCAATAAAAATAAAAATATAAAAGCAGCAGTGTGTGCATCTTAAAGGACACTTTGACTAGAACAACATTCTGGAGTTCCTCCAACTTCCAGGAAAATAGTAACCATTTCTACATCTGGATGTTGTATACTTCATATTGTTGTTATGCCAAAATGGGACCAGAGCTGAACTTGAACACTCAAGATGTAGCAGATACTTGGGACAACAATGCTGAAAAGGAAACTTCTGGGCCTGCTTAGCCTGCTATTTTCTGTGATTTTTGCAATCTGGCCGCTGTCCTGTCTTGTTCCCCAGCCCCATGGGAATGACTGAGTACCCCGCCAGCACCACAATTCAGAGTTTTTAAGTTAGCGTTGGAGTTTGACTGCTGTATGAGCAAAGACCATGATCCACAAGCTGGGAAACAACTAAGTAACTGCCCTCAAATACATACTACTGTCCTGAGTCCAGCAGATGTCCAAAGGAAGAAAAGGAGAAAATAAGAGGCCTAATAATTTTGTCAGTTTCTCATTTGTGACATTTTTTGCCCCTCCAAAAAATCTGGACTGGTTATAATCCTTTTTGTAGCTTGCTGTATCTGGGTTCTTTGGGAACATCCTAAAATTTCAATTCCTTTGGGTAGTCACAAAGAAGAGCTCGGTTTTAATCCATAATTAGCTTTTAAAAAGTTTTAGCAGGTAGCAATATAAACCCTATACTGGAGTGTAACCACGAAGACAACTTACTGAAAGCTTACTATACACCAAATACTAATCTAGGTGCTTCCCAAGTGTTAGCTCATTTGCTTCCCACAACAAAACTATTTTAAAGGTAAAGAAATGCAAGTTTAATGAAGTTAAACCCAGTTATTAACTTAAATAAAGACTCCACCCAGGCTATTTTTCCAACCAAACTCTTAACTACCCTGCTATCTCCTTCCCAATGTTGCCTTGAAACATATAAAGGGACATCACTAAGGCAGCCAGAACTATTTGTCAATTCTTCTTCTTAAGTTTGAAGAATTCGTTTTAACTCCAGAGAATATCTATAAACCTGGTTATTATTAACTGACACAAAAGTTGTATCACAAAGAACTGTGTTTTAACACTAACTTCATTCTGTGTTACCTATCCTTGTAGGTACCCAATTACTGAATGCTTCCTGGAAATAACAATGTCCCGTAGACTGCTATCATATAAATTCCTGGTCACTAACTTCTACTAGATCCTGTCGATACTACTGTGACATTACTATGTCCAAGATCCATTTCAAATCTTTCCCTTTTTTTTTTTTTTTTTTTGTGGTAGGCAGTTCCTAAGATTGCTCCCAGTATTTGTGCCATTGCCTATGGGCTACACCTGGTGACTTGCTTCTAATAAACAGGATACAGCACAAGTGATGAAATGCTACTTCTGAGATTAGATTACAAGACTTTGGCCTCTGTCTTGCTCACTCTCTCTTACATTGGCTGAAGGATTCCAGCTGTCTGTCAGTCCCTATGGTGAGCCCCACATGGAGGGAAACCTTGCAAAAAAAACTTAAGTCTTTGGTCTAATAGCACAGAAGGAACTGAATTCTGTCAACAATCACTTAAGTGACCTCAGAAGCAGACCTTCCCCTAGCTGAGCTTGGGATGATAGCAGCACTAGCTGACATCTTGATAGGAAACTTGTGAAACACCCTGAAAACCCAGCTAAGTGACATCCGGATTTTTGACCCACAGAAACTGTGAAATAATATTGCTTTAAGACACTATATTTTGGGACAATTTGTTATGCAGCTTTAAATAACTAATACACCTTACAATCTCAAACTTCTCCTCTCCAACACATGGACACCATTTTTCTCCTAACCTTGATTTTAGTTGATGATCTGGTTTTCATGGAGAAAAGAAGTTTTTCAATTACAAATTTTATCAACTTCTTGAAAATAAATCTACACTCCATTAATCCTTTCAGTAATAATAAATATCCTTCCTCCTATCTAAGGCTGATTGATTCACCTATCAACTTCATCTTGTCTCTTCCTCTCTTGCACAATTAGCCCCCTTTTCTCCTGTATTTATATCATCTTCTACTGCTGGATCCTTCCCTGTCAGCATTTAGGTAAAATGCTTAAGTCTCTCCCATCCAAAAACACAAAAACTAAAACTGGCTTGATCTGTCACCCTCTACAGGTACTCTTTTCTCTCCTCCCTCATTTTTTAATTAGAGTTCTATCACTGAGATTTCTTTCCCTCATCCCAACATCTGCAGAACTTAACTAAAACTGTTCTAAGATTACCAAAGACAACCATGATGCTAAATCTAATAGATCATTCCTAATCTTTATTTAGCTTAACCACTTGGCAGCATTTGGCATTGCTGATCAGACTCTCTATTTAGGAAGACTGACCACCTTGATGTCATAGTCCTCTGGTTTTCCTCCTTTCTCCAGCTGCCATACTGTCCTTTCAGGTTCTTCCTTTCCTACTTAACCCATAGACATTGGTATTTCTGGGATAAAGTCCTATATCCTTTTCCTATATCCTAACCCTATAAATAAAGAGTTCAAACCCAAATGCTTTAGGAACAAGGCAAGTAAAAATGAATGACGTAATCTGGGTTTAAGACATTAGAAATGATGGAGGTTGTGGTGAATTGGATAGCTCATATGTCATAGAGAGGGTAGTCTCCATTTGGCTTAATCCAGTTGTTTTACAGGAAAGTAGTCCTATGTGCTGGAATTTCCAAAAAGCTTATTTCTATTTAAGTGCAATTTCTTCAACTTAAAAAAAAAAAAAGCACTGTGTTAATAATAATAATATGAAAACACCAGTATTCCAAATCAGCCCACAAGCTGCTAATCTATCATCCCTGCAGACTCTCCTTAAACAATCTCATTTATTTCCATGGCTTCAATATCCACTTGATGCTAACAATTCTCTAAGGTTAGCTCTATCCACTCGACTCTATTCAGGTCCATATATAAAGTGCCTTGTTGACATCGTCTCCATTTAGTTATCCCCTTAAAATTATCCTTTCCTTCCCCATCCTCTCTCCCCAACTAGTTCCTCCAGTTGTGGTCCCTATTTTGGAAATAGTACCTACCAAGAATCCACCAGCTCAAGCCAGAAACCTTCACTGTTCTCTTGTCATGAATTTATTCAACATTACCTATTTAGTACCTATGACACACTCTCCAGACAACACTGATTCTATCTCTAGATTCCATCCAGTTTTCTAATCCCATTTGCCACCATGGTTCGATAGTTTCACATAGATTACTAACAGCCTGCCAAACAACTGGTCTCTTGCATCTTGAATCAATCTATTCTCCATATTGGGGCTAGAATTCTCTCTCTAAAAAGTAAATCTTATGATTTTATAATACTAGTCTGCTCTATCTTCAAGGCTTCCCTTTGTGATTTAAAAAAAAAAAAAAAATCTTACACCTTTACCACTGTTTGCAAGGCCCCTGTGGGTGAGCCCTAGCAACATTCTTTCAGTTCCTGGAATGCTATAAACTAGGTATCTCTTGGCTAAGAACACTCAGACTTCACATTGCTTCTTATATTCATTCTTTCCTTGACCCCCCAGATTACCTTGTTCTTCACATCTCTTAACACTCAGCAGTCTGCCCTCAAGCAATTAACTGTTCGAAACATTCGGAAGGAGAAACCGCATATGCCGGGTTCACCTTTGGATTTACCAGTCCCTTAAAAGTGCCTACCACAGCGCTGACTCTGAATAAATGTCTGTTAAAATAATGATAACATTCACTCTTGCATACAGCTATTTGAATTTTTCCCTAGTTCCCACTTTTTTCTTTTTAAAGAATATATCTTTTTAAAAACTTTTTTTTTCCGGATGAAGGACCCAATCACGTGAGGCTGTTTATAGGTCACTGGCCTCTTTAAACGCGGTAAGGTAGGGAGTGGAGAGCAGTAGTAATACCATCGTGTGTAAATAATCCGAGCAGATCCTGGTCCTGAGTCCAGCAAACACGGGCTGTCAGCGAAGCATGGAGAGGGCGGGTACCGGGGAGGAAGATCCCAGGCGGCCGAACGTGCTCGCGCCCGTGGACGCCGCGGCCCGCGCCGCGGCCGCCTGGGTCTCGGAGCGAGCGCACGTGTGCCGGCCGCACCTGAGTAGAGGGAGCGCCCTAGCACTCGCGAGGAAATGGAGGGCGAGGCGCTGTTTAGGGGTAGGAAAAGGTGTGCGGCGAGTTACGCCCTGGGAGGGGGAAACGGGGAAGGAAAGGCTTTGAGGGATGGAGGAGAGGGATGATCTCGAGCTAGGTAAGGCGGACCCTCCTAGGACGTGGGGGGGAAAGGGGCGGGGCGGGGGCGGGGCGCAACCGGAAGAGCCGCGGAATAAAAGCGCACCGGGACGCGTTTCGAGTTTATTCTGAGGTTGCAGTGGAAGAGCTCACACCTTGCAGGTGGGAGGGCGGTGATTTAAGGTCCCGCCCCGGCACAGCCAGGCCCTAAACGGGCCCGACCCCGCAGCAGGATTTCCTCCACCCAGCTCGCGCGCCCCAGCCAGCGCCTAGCGCCAAATCCTCTCGGTTGGCTCCTCCCTGCCACTAAGGGGAGTGGGGGACGTGGCTCGTCCCTTCCGTAATCTGCGCTCGGTAGGCGTCCGCGTCAGCCGGAGCCCGACGTGGTGACGCAGTACGTCGACGTAAGTGACGTGAGGCCCGGGCCGCTCCTCCTCCCCAGAGTGAGTGCCGGCCCGGTCGGGGCGGGGGAGAAGAGGGAGGGTGGGGGAGGGAGAGGCGACCCGGGAGTCGTTGTGGGCCGTGGGCCTGACCGGGTCCCGGGGCGGCGGGAGCCAGGGCCGGGCGGAAGGGCTTGGCGGGCCGTTAGAAGGCCGCCGCGGCTCTTGGGCCCCCTCCGCTGCCGGACTTGCGCGTCCCGGCGCCGGGAGCGTCCGGCGCTGTGCCCACCCGGCTCCAGCTCGCGTCTCCCTACTCCAATTAGGTCAGGCTCGGAGTCCCGCGGCCGCGGCTCCGGCCCCCAACGCGCGGCGGCCACCTGGCTCGCCTTTCTTTCTTCCCTCGCCTTCCTCTCCTCTTGCCTCACCCTCCTCCCTTCTTTTCACGTTGCTGGGGGTTTTGTTGTTTTATGCTTTAGGGGTTTTGTTCCTCAGCCCGAGCTCATAGGTGTACATTATCATGCTCCTCTTTTGTAGAGCAACCCGACGGCCATGGAGGCCGAAGAGACGATGGAATGCCTTCAGGAATTCCCTGAACATCATAAAATGATCCTGGACCGATTGAATGAACAGCGAGAGCAAGACCGGTTTACTGACATCACCCTAATTGTCGATGGTGGGTAGTATGGTGGGCAGGGGAGCGAATTTGTGACTTCAGTTCCTATCTCTCTTCCCTCACCTGCCTTTTTTATTTTTACTCACCCCCTCTGGGTCACTATCAAAAGTCTGGGGAGAGTCGGCGCTGGGACCCGACGCACTTGTCAGTGTCCGCTCACATAGATCACGCTGCAGAAGGCTAGTTGGCGGGCCAGTTGCGCTTTCAACATATAATCATGGCATTTTAACTTCTTGTACCCTTTTGAAGTTTTTCCATTCCACACTTGAGTGCAGGATTATGGTGTGGGAATAAGAAGGATGTCTCCAGATGTTGGCGGAGTATCTCACAGGAGTCATTTGGGAAGTGTTGGTATTTTTCCCTGGTTTCTCTTGGTGGTCTTGGAGGGAGAATGTAAGAGAGTCCTTTGCAGCACTGGTATCCTCTTTTGGTAACCCCCAAAATAAAATGGGGCCTTTATCAGTCTTGTGTGTTGTCATTATAATGGAGGCAAACCCAGCTTAGGTGTCTTTTCTATGAAATAATAGGCTTTTCAAGGGAAGTTATGTAGATTGAGCTTCCAAATATTAAAATGTTTCCAATAGTAAACTCATCCAGGTTTGTACTTGTGCTGTGGCTTTTTCTCCTCTCTTTCCAAATGATCTGTAACCTTTTGGGTTATGTTTATATTTAGTAGTTTCAACTAAATAGGGTATACCTGTCATTCTTTAAGTGGTAGGAGGTTCCTTGCCTCCTGGAGTATTGTAAACTGTCCTTTATAAAACTGATTTAATAAGGTCTTTGAAGTGAAGATCTGGTTTTGTTTAATTGAGATTAAAATTAGTCAAGATAGCTGCCAAGAATATCCTAACTTTTCAGTAATGTGAGTATTTTATAATTATAAAGATCTACTTTATATATAATTTTCTAATTTGTTTTCTAGTTTTATGTTAAATTTTTGTGAATATGCATGACTTTATTTTCTTTTTTTATCTAGGTCACCATTTTAAGGCCCATAAGGCTGTTTTGGCTGCTTGCAGTAAGTTCTTCTACAAATTCTTTCAGGAGTTCACTCAGGAACCTTTGGTGGAGATAGAAGGTAAATGCTTGTTTTAAGTACAATATTTAACAAATATTAAAATTGATGAAGAAGTTTCGGACAGATAATTTAGCAAGATACCATGGAACACAGGCATCAGTGGTTCCTGTTAGGTGACTGGATAAATTGTTCTTTTGACACCTGAGAATTCTTACTTTCAGTAAAGTGCTTGGTAAAATGATCTGCCAGGAAAAACACTTATGTTAAATGGTAGATGTTGGTCTCTTAAAGGAGTCTTTTCTACTGCCATAAATTAGTGGTCAGTGTCTTTTGAAATCATGTATTACAAATAAATTCCCATCTTTGTTCAGTGGGCTTCTTTCAGACTGGTGGGGATGCTACAGGGTATAGTAGAGGCCTTTACTGGCAGCAGTACAGATGACATGCACTGTGTGAACAAGTCTGCCATGAAATGGAAAAGGTTAAGAAAGATGAACTGAAGCAGCATTCAGTAGTAGTTGTGGTGGCTATGGAAGGTCTAGGGATTATCCACTAGATACTGTCTTACAATAGTAAGTCTTTTTTTATACTTGCTTGACTTTTTTGTAATGATAGCCCACCAATTGCTAGGAATTATGCTATGTAGTTTTATGTGCATTTTCTGAGGTTCACAGGAATCCTTTGAAGTAAGTGGTAATATTTCCTATTTACATATCAGAGAACAGGCTCCAAAAGGTTACTTGCCCAAGGTTGCCCAGCTAGCAATGGATTCACAATCCAAAACTGTAGTAAATAAATCAGCTTGCCTACATAAATATAGAATTTTAGCTTCTTTCAAAGGTTCTTGAGTTTTGGTTTTGTATCTTTCAAGATGTATATACTCTTTGTTATGAATGTGTTGCCTAGAAACACTACTCCCTTGGAAAATTTTTCATGCCTAGGGGAGTAAAGAAAACGTAAAGAGTTAAGACTATCCTTTTATTTTGGTGCATTCCAGTTTATCTAGCATTCTAGCTGCCATGCCCATTGGTAGATTAGTTTTTGTTCATCTATGATGGACAGAGCACAGGCATAGTGGAAGTGCACAAAGCTTACTAAAGTGAGAATCTAGCTGCCAAGATGGTATTGGTTTCTATTATATGGCAAGATTTCATCCATTTATTCATCTAAGGTACTGTGTGACTTTAGGCAGGTTACTTAACCTCAGTTGCATATTAGCCTCCACATCTGAAAGTGGGTTAATAGGCTTGATTAATTGAAATAACATGTAGAGTGCCTGGCATAGTGTTTAGTGGATTGTCAAAGCTTAATAAATTGGGGTTGTTTATCAGCTACTTCTCATATATGTTCTATACTAGACCCACGAAATGAACATTTGAGAAATAAGACAGTCCTTTAAAATTTTGCAAATGTAATCAGAGAAGCAGGTAAGGAAAGGAGTGTAAAAAGTGTTGCAGAGACTTTTATTGTAGAATGGTGTCACTGAGGAGGGAGAATGAGTGGTTTAGTCTGTTAATAAACGAGGGAAGATTTCATAGAGCAGTTGACTTCTGAACAGAAGCTTAAAAAGTAAAAAAACAAAAAGAAATGGTCCAAGCTAGAATATGGATTGGTGGTGGAATACGGAGTACTGAACTACCTGGAGGTAGGGTCTTCTCCTCTGAGAACTAATCACCTTGGAATTGTCTCTTGTACCTCTCAGTACCTCTGAACTTCTATGTCCATTATAGTATAGCACACACGAGCCTTTGATATTTAAACTGTAGATAGATAAGAAAATAAAATGAAAAAAACGCTTTCTGTTTTTGTTACTTGCCTGATTCAGGTTTAAAGAATCAATTTGGCTCAGTGTCTTAAGCTGTTAACTTTGGGATTGCTATACTCTCTGCCTAGGTCACCTGGCTACTAAAACCCTGGGCGTGTAATTAGAAAACCTAAGTTGTAGTCTTGACTTTACTGTTTGTCAGTTTGTAATGTTGGGTATCTTGACTTCTGTTTTTTTTTTGGTTTTATCTGAAATTATTAAGTAATTATGGACTGTGTCGTGGATATTTTGAATATTGTGTCATCACACTCTGGGTACTATTAAAATCCTCTGGAGAATGTTTTTATTCTTTTGTTTTATTTTAGGAGGCAATCAGCCTGATTAGGTACAGACTTATGTGGGCTGTAGTTCCAATTCCAGTTTAGTTTTCAAAACTTCTTTTGTGCTATTTAGGTCCCTGGATTGTAGTTCACGCCATAGTGCAATACTCAAAAGTCTTTGCTGTCACCTCTGGACAGTGCCACGTGCATACAGAAGAGTGGTGAGCTTGAGATGGCATACACAGGAGATCATTTCTCCAGGTCTCTTTCCTGATTTCCTCTGTACTTTAGCTCCCAGGAGATCCTTTTCCTGGTCTTCCAGCTAGAAAACTGGGGTTTTAGTCTCCCTGTGCTATCTACATTTCCTACCATGGGATCTACTACTTTGACAAAGTGGTGAGAAAAAAGGGAAGAAGGGAAAAAAAGACAAAACAAGAATTTGCTTCATGCTCCTCAGATAGTCTCTTTCCTAGCTCTCTGTTAGAAGCACTTTCTCTTAGAGTTACACACCACCAACCACAGATGTGCAACATCAGAACTGGGGCTTGCCTTGAGGCAGGGCTGAGAGAGAGGAATAAAAACCAAGTATTCTCATTCATATTTTCCTCTCTCTCTCTCCCTCTCTTTCTCTCCCTCCCTCTCTCTCTCTCCCTCTCCCTCTCTCTCCTCTCTCTCCCTCCCTCTCCTCTCTCTCCTCTCTCTCCTCTCTCTTCTCTCTCTTTCCTGGTCCTCTAGCCAGAAAGAGTTTCTCTTAGAGCTTTTTCTTTTTTTTCTTTTTCTTTTTCTTTTTTTTTTTTTTTTTTTTGAGGGCAGGGGTAGTTTCCCATACTGGGAATTGAACCCAGGCTGCAGCGATAAGAGCGCCAAAGCCTAGCCACTACACCATCAGGGGACTCCCTTCTTAGAGCTTTTTCTGTCTGCGCCTGCTGCACAGTTACGGGATTTGGGCTGTCCTCAAGTCTAGGCTGGGTTTTGTAGAAGGAAAAATAAAAACCAGTAAACTCACTGTTCTTTGAGTTTTGATTTTTCTCTCCAATCTGCTTGCTTTCATTTATTTTTCGGAGTCCTTGTACATTTGCTTTATGTATTCTGTCCAGGATATTTACTTGTAATCTTTCTCCATCTTAGCTAGAACCGTAGCTCTCATCTTCAGAATATGAGTAATGACCTATAGTGATGGTTCTTGTCTTTAGTGGCGCATTAGAAACATCAAGGAAGCTGTACCAATACCCAGGCTGTATCTCTGGATCAATTAAATCAGTCTTTGAGAATAGGGATCTAAGCATCTGTATTTAAAAGTTCTCTAAGTCCTTGTTATTGAAGGTGCAGTCGGAGGACCAAGGATGCATGGGCATCACAGCTTGTTGGAATTGTAGACTCTCAGGCTCCACCCTAACCTACTGAATCAGAACAAGATCCTCAGATGATTCCTAAGTACAGCAAAGGTAGGGCAGCACTACCTTTGGACGATTTCAGTGTGTACCCAGTATTGAGAACCAGTGCCTTACAGCATTTTGTAAAAACAAATGACAAGTATGTAAAATAAATTTGAATTCTAATATACTCTGTAAGTACAAACTGTGATTAGATGCCAACTGAGCTACCTTTCTCCCTGTTTCTAGGTCCCTGGTGAAGTAAGTTACCTTTGATTTGAACCACAAGCTTCAAATCAAAATTCTTGTCCTCAAAGCCAATTGCTTTGTGGCTTGTGAGTTGGATTCACACCACATAAAATGTTAAGTAGCTATTCATTTCCTTGTTCGAAACACACACAACCTTCTCCTAACCTGAGGCTCCAATTTTCTAAATTCATTCTTTTTCTCCTCCTGAAAGCATAGATCCATAAGCACCTAAGTTTTTTCTTGTATCAAATTTTAGCCCTTACTATCAAGAACAAAATGTCCAAGTAGCTGTTCGTGCCTCCTTTTTGAGTAGGAGTTTCAACCATTTGAGGAAATTTCCTAAGACTAGAGAAATTCTAGAATGCTGCCCTTTTGCTTCTTCCTAAATGAAAAAAGAAAACTCAGGTTAAGGTGTAGATACTAACATTTTTCTTAAATACTTGCTTAGAAAAATTGTATTCTATAGCATACTTCTATTACAAAATAAGTAAGGGATTGATGAAAAATAGGCTGAGATTTGAAAGTTACTGAACTAGTCCTGATAGAGAATAAAATATTTTTGCAACTGTACATCATCTCTACCACTTCACTTACCTGGGCAAATCAGTTAGCAGTTTAGTTCATTTTAGCTAATTAGATTAGTGGTTTGCAAGGTTTGACAATTAGATTCGCAAACTTGCCACCATGTGTTTATGTTAGCAGTATTGTACAAACAACTCAGTAAGGTTTCATAACATTGGCATATCTGTGTCTCACAGCTGTGTTTGTGTCAATGTGTGGTGGTGTCTTGGTGAGTGGTGTTCATTACTGTTCCTGCATATTTTTGTGTGCCATCACAAGAATGTTGGAGCTTGAATTAGAGCAACGAATAAACATTAAAATTTTTTGTTAAACTTGGCAAGAATGGATGTGAAATGAGGGACATATTAGTCCAAGTTTTGGGGGGTAATGCCATGAAGAAAGTGGCAGTGTACAAATGGATTAAGTTTTTCTGAGGGAAGAGAAAGTATCACTGATAGAGGTCAAGGTGGCCAGTAACGAGCAGGACTGAAGAAAGCATTGCAAAAATTTGTTGAATTGTGTGTCAAAATTGTTGGCTGACTGAGAAGCATGGCAGACCAAGTAAACATCAATAGAGAAACAAGAAAATCTTAACTGAATATCTTGGCATGAGAAAGATTTATGCAGAAACTTTTCTCAGAGGAGCTCAGGGATGAACAAAAGCAGAGGAGAGTCAAAGTTTGCCAAGACCTTTTGGAAAGGCAAGACAATGTTTTAGGCCGTGTTATGAAACAAGGTGTACCATATGATCCTAAAACAAAGCGTCCGAATGCATAATGGAAGTCAGCCAATTCTCCACGACCAAAAATGTTCTGTCAGTCCAAATCAAAAACTGTTGCTAATCTTTTTTGATATCAGAGGGATTGGTCATTATGAATCTGTACCTCTAGACAAACAGTCAAACAAGTTTACTATTGAAAGTGTTGAAAAGGCTGCATGAAAAGGTTTCAGTGGTTCTCAACCTTCCGAATGCCACGACCCTTTAATACAGTTCCTCATGTTGTGGTGACCCCCATAAAATTATTTTTGTTGCTACTTCATAACTAATTTTGCTATTGTTATGAATCGTAATGTAACTATCTGATATGTGTTTTCCAATGGTCTTAGATGACCCCTGTGAAAGGGTCGTTTGACACTCAAAGAGGTCGCAACCCATAGGTTGAGAACTATTGGGTTATATGAAAACGACCTGAACTTTTCGCCGACAACTCATGTCTCTTGCGTCACGATAATAAACCAGCTCACACAGCACTGTCTGTGCGGGAGTTTTTAGCCATTACACAATTAACTATTGGAACGCCCTCTCTACTCACCAGATTTGGCCCCCAATGACGTTTTTCTTTACTCAAAGATAAAAAAATTACTGAAAGGAAGACATTTTGTTTGATATCAAGGGTTATATGATAACAGATCTCATGGCCATTCCAGAAAGACTTAAAAAATTGCTTTGAAGAGTAGAGTAGGTGCTGGTGTTGGTGCATAGCTTCCCAAGAGGAGTACTTCAAAGGTGACCATAGTGCTTTTCAGTAATGAAGTATGTAGCACTTTTTCTAGGATGAGTTTGCAAACTTAATTGTCAGACTTCATCTTACTACCACCAGTGTTATATTGCACACAGAAGATGTACCTAGGGTACTTAAAAAAACAGTTCCCTATCTCAGTTTTTGTTCTGGAGATGAGGTGATTTTGATCAACCAAGATTGGGAACAGAGTTCACATGTTGAAATCCTTGAAACCAGATGTTTTTTGGAATTAAAATTTTTTAGAATTTTCCAAAGAAACACAGTATGTATATTGCAAAATACTTCCTATGGGGTCACCTGTAACCAAATAATATTTGGGCAGTATAACATATTAATATTTACTGCAGTTGGGATAAAAACTATAAGAAGTTCATGTCAGTCTACATCAAATCTTGCTACCAAATGTATGGGGAAACTTCTGGGGGACTTTGGGATTATAAATAAGAGATTGTAGGCCTGTAGTGAACAAGACTATTCAAACTCTTCCAAGCAGGAATATTTCCTGCCATCATCCTATTTAAAGATCTTTATCATGGACTTTGGAATTGGGCCACTTGTTTGATCTTAGTTTTATCAATTAGAACTATGTGACTTTGGCAAGTTATTTAACTTCTATGTATCTCAATATCCTCATCTGTAAAATGGGGATTAAAACAGGGTTGTTATGAAGAATAAGTGAATTAATACTTGTAGACTCGTGCCTAATAATACATATTTGTGTTTGATTAAAAATAAAAATGTCATTCTACTTCAGGAAAATTTTCTCGTGTTTTTAGAAAGGACTTTAGCTGTACTTTTAAACATTTGGTCAAAACTCAAAAAAAACACACAGCAAAATCTAGTCCATCCCTCAGGCTACTCTAATATAATAAAGAATAATATGATAAAAAAAATACAACCAGGAGAGAAAAAAGATTTAGTGGACCCAAATAAAATTAGCCTTCAATAAATCCAGTTATTTTTAGTTTGCTTATTTAGTAATATGTAACATGGTCATGTTACATTATATTTTATGGTGTTTCTCAATATTCATATTGCTATCAGACATTTTGAAGATGAATCTGCTGAAGCTCAGAGGTTCTGATTTATCTCAAATCACACAGGTCATGGAGAGCTGGGACTAAATTAAAACTTATAAAGTTCTAACTCCCTAAATGATACCCTTTTTTTTACACAAACAGATGGTGGTGCATATTCCACCATTATTCTTACTGTTGTCCTGAAGGCCACATTCAGGTATATAAAATGGATGGAAAGAACATAAAAATATTTTTATATTTACAGTTGTGCATATTGTGTGCATTTTGGACTTGGATGTTTCTTAGCCTTAAGAATTTTATGTTAAAAAGTAGTTTTCTCTTTGTTCTGTCAATAGCTTTTTGTAGCCTTGAATTACCACACTAAATAACAATATATAGTGTTGAGGGCATAAAGAAATAGAGTATACTTTCAGGCCAAAATTGAAATACAAAACTTGGAAAGAAAAGTTGGAATCGTGGAATCTTAATTTTGAAAGTGACTAGCATTTATTCTTACTCGTGTGCCTGCATTTTGGGAAGCGTTGTGTTAGCTACTTTGAGTTGAGTGTAAAGACAAAAATCATTTCATTCAAGTAGCATACAGTCAAGATGCCTATAAATTGTAATTAATCAGAACAGATACAGAGTTCAGCCTGAGGAAGTTCTAAAGAATGTTTCATTAAAGATGTGGCATTAGAATTGAGCCTTCAAGGGTGGTAGGATTTGTATAGTCACAGATAAAGTGATTAAGCATTCAGGAAAGAGGGCAAGTACTAATGAAGGCAAGGTAGCTCTTAGGAAGTAAAAGGTTTATTTGACAATTGTTACATAGTGTTTTCGATATAGTTTAAAATTTTGAAGTGAAAAAGTTATAAAATAATGTGAAGAACCTTGAAATAAAGGCAGAGTGGTACTGAACTTTATTTGCTAAGCTGTGGGAAGCCATTGAAGATTTTTGTTTGTTTGTTTGTTTGCTTGTTTGTTTGTTTGTGGTATGTGGATAGTTCCCTGGCTGGGAATCGAACTTAGGCCGCAGCGCTGACAGCGCCAGCAATGAAGCCTTAAGCCACTACACCACCAGGGAACTCCATCCATTGAAGATTTTGGAGCTGGGTTGATGCAGAGCTCCTTCCCTGGAAATGTATATGCTTGAGTGGTAGATTTTACTCTTCTGTAAGAGCCTTAGGAAGTGTTTGGGAAAGATCTTAAAGTAGTTTGCTAGTTAGTGCTGGAACTTGGTTGGCTACATTAACATTATACTGCGAATGAGAATTCTGCCAGGAAATAATTTTCAAAAAGGACGAATACTAATCAAGTTCTAGTCACAAGGCTTTTTTTTTCTTTACTAAATGTTGTAAGATTTGAATCAACATGAATATATAAAAATGCATATCTTTTTTACAGGTGTTAGTAAAATGGCCTTTCGTCATTTAATTGAATTCACATACACAGCAAAATTAATGATACAAGGAGAAGAAGAAGCCAATGATGTATGGAAAGCAGCAGAATTTCTACAAATGCTAGAAGCTATCAAAGCCCTTGAAGTCAGGTAACTACTTACTTTTTTATTGAGATGCACTTAGATATATTCAGTCATGTGTACCATAACTGTTAGTTAAAAATTTACTGTATATGTCATGCCATAAAGAACTGATGTTTTGAAATTAAGAATATTTAAGGATCTATAAAATTCTTCTGGATACTGATTGTTCTTTCCCTCATATTTAATTTCTTTTTTTTTTTTGCTTTTTTTTTTTTGCTTTTTGTTATGTGGGTAGTTCCTTGGCTGGGAATCGAACCCAGGCTGCAGCGCTGACAGCGCCAGCGCCAAAGCCTTAAGCCACTACACCACCAGGGAACTCCCTAATTTCTTGTTCTTATGCAAAAACTGTGCTAAGATTAACTAAAGTAGCATCTTTTGAATCTAATAAAATAAGGAGAACTAGGCAACTTTTAAGGAGTTCCCTGAAAACTATTTTTAATTCAAGTAGTTAATTATTTGTACCAAGCCTTATTCTATAAAGGGTTTGGCTTAACAAAGATTAACACAGTACTATTTAAAAGTAAGTGAGGGAATTGATGAAGCTAAAATAAATAGACCAGGTGGAAGTGAAGCTAGAAATATGGTGGCCAGAGTGTATACCATCTAAGCGTGTATACTTGCTAGTTGAGCCAAATCTACCTCTGAGTTCTGAAGCACCTAATGTAAAGAACAAGGAGAAACTACTCAGTTACATTATTCATGGTTATATGATGAGAACAAATCAATTGCTTAGGAGCCACTCCTGGTATTAAAACACAAAATTTCTTATAGTAAATATTTTTCCATGTGTGAGTCACCCCCATGTATAAGATGCAACATTAAGAAATCAGTTTCAGTCCTGTGTGTAAGACAGCCCCAATTTTTGGACTAACAATTTTAGACAAAAATATTGTCTTATACACAGAAAAATACAGTATTAAGAAACCATTAGATGTTATCATGAAAAAAGACTTCACCATCTTTCACAGTGAACAGTGGCATTACTAAATATTTTTGAGGGGTCGGGGGTAGCTCCTTGGCTGGGAATCGAACCCAGGCCACAGGGTTGAGCGCGCTGAAGCCTAGCCACTAGACCACCAGGGGACCCCTGGCATTATATAGTGACTCAACAAGCATTCTGAAGTCAGGCTGCCTGGGTAAATACCCTAGCTCTACCACTGTGTATGTGGCTTTAATGAAGTTAGCCTCTTGTCAGAGCTCAGTTTCCTAATCTGTCAAAATAGGGAATAATAATGGTACTTTCTAGATAGGATTATTTGTGAGGGTCAAATGAATTGATGCATGTAAAGTGCCAAGCATGGTGTCTGGCACATAATAGTCTAAAATGTGAACTGCTATTATGTCCTTGTGCTGTGTCTTATGATTCTTAGTATAGGTTATCACCATAACATTAAAGAGCTGTTTGGTAAAATCAGTTTCACATGAGACAAAATAATTTAGTCCACCTCACTGGCATAGTTTAGTCAAAAGATATAACTTAGAATAACCAAGAAATAATTTAACTGTAATCATCCATAAATACCATTTCTCTTAAGGAACCTTTAATTAGTTTGATGGCAGTTCAAGATTAAACTTTTCTGACAAGAGCTTAATGTGTGTGTATGAGGGCTGTCCAGAAAGTATCCAGCCATGTAATATGAAAAATAGAGGCATTTATGGCTGGATTTTTTTCCAGACAGCCATTATATTCTCTGATGCCCAGTGCCTGGCATAGATGTATGTAGTAAACATTTGTGAATGGTTGGATTGGTCCATGCTGATTAAAAGTAAATCAGTACTCTCCTACAGAGAAGCTGAAATGTGGATAGCAAAATAGAGATGTGTTGAGGGTATGAGCTGATTGGTGGTATTTTTCTCAAAGTAGAGGTACACTAGGGGAATATATATGAATGGGGTAATACCAGATTTGTGGTTAAATCCTAGATGAGAATCTTCTGAAAAAATTTCTGTCTTTGTGGTGCCTTTGTTGTTCATGGTAGTGAACATCTCATCTCAGTATGGGAAAAGTCCTTGGCAACAGAACAGTGGAACATACTCTATTACAATGGCCTGTGTTGGATTTGAGAGGCATTTAATTGAATTCTTATGTATAGTCATTGGGAGATGAAGGTAAGAACAGCTGAGTACAGCTGTTTGCCTAGTCCTATCCTTTTAGAGCAGCAGTGTCCAACCTTTTGGCTTCCCTGGGCCACATTGGAAGAATTGTCTTGAGCCAGGGTTATGCCAAGGTTATGACACCTTAATAAGTTGTTTGTACAGTGCTGCCAACGTAAGCGCACAGTGGCAAGTTAACAAACTTAATTATCTGATTTTGGGTACCGTGACAGCTCTGATGGCCATTCCAGAAAGAGTTCCAAAATTGCTTTGAAGGGTGGACTAGGCACTGGCATGGGTACATAGCTTTCCAAGGGGGGAGTATTTGAAGGTGACTGTAGTGATATTCAGCAGTGAGGTTCATAGCACTTTCTGGGATGAATTTGCGAGATTAATTGTTTGACCTCATATCTAGCAAACAATTTCAGATTGCTTGCACATTCAGTGAGAGCTGCATCACAGCATTTTCATACCTTAGGAAGGCTCTAGTGGCAGTTCTGAAGGAGAAAGATCATTAATGTTCTTTTCTGCCTCCTACCTCCTGGAATCTAAGATGTTTTCTCCCCTGGTGCCAGAGTTGTTGCTTTCCCTCCACTTCTACCAAATCTGTGTGTCACATTCTGTAACTTCACCTCTTTTCTAATCACCCCCCTTCCTCTTACCCAGACCTTTCATCTACAGTCGTCAAAAACAAAAGCATTTTTATAAAACTTAGAGATGCATTGTCTCCACTCTGGCTCACTCGAGCCAGTGTAAGTGTGCTTGGCCAGCAGTATATTCAACCAAGTGGCCATTATTCGTAGACTCTAGGATGATGTCAGTTCAGTAAGAGAATCCAGATGGCTGAATTAAAATTCAGTTTGAATCTGCTAGGCCTGCTTTTGACCAGGCTGTCACCTGGAAGAGGTACTAAGCCAGGCTGCCCCAGGGTTACCATTAGAGGGAAAGAAAAGGATTGTGTTTAAGCACGTTCAGGGCAGAATCCTAAAGTTCCAAGTAGGTTTATATAACTTTCCTTCTCTTTTGTCTTGATCATTACCCAGGAAGCAGCTGAGAAGAAATTATCTTTCTGGGGACAGCTGAGTTCAGTGACCGAACCGTTTACTCAGATGTTTGGACAAGGAGGATGTGAGGGAAATTTAGTTAGAAATCTTTCTGAATCTGTCTTTGAGGAGGCCGTTATGGTGCTCTACAGTCCTGTGCATGGTGTAGGGAATTTGAGAGGCCCAATACCTTGACCGTCAGTTATTGAGTAGCTTTAGGTGCATCATTATCAAACTGCAGATGGTCTAGAAAGCTAAACATAAGACACGTATTAGTCAGAATGACCACAATGGTGGTGTGTCCAGAACCAGCTGATCAGACTGGAACAACACCATTGTAACCTGAAAAAGTGTCTACACGGGTGAGGCACCACTGATAGCCCTGAGATGGGCTCAGAGATTGAGTGTAGTCAGTCTAGCAGAACAGTTGGAGACAGTGCCTTGTGCGATGTGGCCTCTTTCACCATGAGACAAACAGGCCAACTTTTGGCAGGTGTCACAAGTAGTGGCATCTTCTACATCGAAAATATAAAGTCCTTTACTTTCTGCTAAGTCTGTTATGGTGGACGTGTCATCACGTTCAGAATAATGTTGGATCTAGGTGTCAGTGATGGAAATCTGGGCAGTGTGGGCTTGATCAGAAGCTTGATTCCAATTGGTATTGTTAGAGAATAGGCCCTTACCATAGGCTTCTAAATCAGTGATCCAGTAATTTGATCAGCAGATGTTACTTCTTTCTATAGTTGTGGCCCCAGAGATGGGTGTCTTTAATCTGCCAAGATTCTCAAGTCTTACAAACAGCTAGGCCATTGGCAACAGCCAGGAGTCAGTAAAAACATAACAAGGTTCATTGTGGAAAATGTCAGGACAGCCTTGAGCTTTGCCCTCTTGAGTAGAGCGACCACATCCACTCTGTGCTTTGGGTAGTTGGTGCTAAGGCTGTACATCTGCAGCAGCCCAGTGAACACACCATCAGCTTTCAGCTTAACTAAACCATCAATGAATCAAAGACCACGTTAATCTACTGGCTTTCTTGGATAACAGAGTAGGAGTGCTGCTTTTTCATGCCAAGTCAAGAGGCTAACTGCTTTCTTGATTATATTATTTTTGTTTGTTAAGTGAGACTGGTTGGACACATCTTACTGTGCTAATCATGAAGACTTACTTTACACACTCCCAAATGATATTATCAGGCTAGGGACCCTCAAAGCCTCCACCTGGTATCAGTTTAAACAAGAGCCCAACAGCAAGCTAATTCTTTCTTGTCAGAGGGAGTGTACCTTGTAGCTGTGTCAGAGAATTGGTAAGTCTACAACCCAAAGAATACCTTTGGGTGGAGGCTGCCTTCCTTTGCCAGAAGCTCTAATCTGCAAAAGCAACAGTCTCAGAGACCTATAGCTCAAAGGGGTCATTAGAGTTGTGGGGCCCCAAGGTAGAGATAAATAAACTTGTAATGTTTTCAGCCCACCCAAAGCCCCATATCAGACAGCATGGTCATCATTACTGACACCGTCAATTTCAATTTTGGGGATCCCTTGTTTCAGCAGCCTTGTCCACATTGCTTTCCAGTTGGGGTCACAAGGTTTATGCATTTTGGTTAACTCAAACTTTACTTGCACAGTGGTGGCTTTTTAAAAGAAGTTTACCTTAATTCTGGACATTTGCTGCCCTGTTTTCATGCTAACAGCTTTTGCCTGGTTTTACATAAAGTTTAAGGAGGTTTACATCGGGCCTGATCACAGAAATTTACATTGTTTTGTATTCTTTCTCATTCCCCAATAACTCATCTTTATCAGCATTGTAAACCCAATAGGGCAGGAAGACTTACTAGTTAATGCCTCATCATAGGAATGTATCTCAGAGAAAATCTCTCAAAGAGCACCAAAGCACCCTTAGGGCAGCCAGGACCCACTGCAAAAATCTCTTGAGACCTTTTATAATCATTTCCAAATGGATCGAAGGTGGACATGACAGACTGAGACCTAACATAGCCCAGGTGTCACCATTCTTCCTTAACAAGCATGTTGCCACTTCATCTCCATATAGGCCAGCCAAAGTTCTGGTGATTCATCTGGTTTCTGTTAGTAGCAGTTGTGACTTTCCCTCCTGTCACACTTGCTTTAGGTACATGTTGCAGTAATTTTTCTCTAAAAGGGTGGAACCTTCTGTCTCTACTTCCTTACCTCCTGTTAACCTTAGTATTAGTTGTTATGATGGGGCAGATTTCAGGCTAATCATCAGAATGACAGGGAAGTTCTCCTGCCCCTCATACCTCAGGAGAGTTTGCAATAACCAGGGCACCTTTCCAGCAGCTGTCCTTGAATGAACTTACTGTTCAGTACTCATCCTGCAACCACCTTACCAGTTTCTCCTCATTAATAAGTGTTTTCGTTTCCTGTGGTCGCCATAATAAAGTATTAATACCACCAACTGGGTGGCAAAACAATAGACATTTATTGTCTCCCATTTCTGAAGATGGAAGTCCTAAATCAAGGTGTTGGCCGGGCCATGCTTCCGTGGAAGCCTCTAGGGCAAGATCGTTCCTTGCCTCTTCTAGCGTCTGGTAGCCCTACGGGTTCCTTGGCTTGTGACAACATGACTCTAATCTCTACCTCCATCTTCACATCACCGTCTTTCTTTCCTCTGTTTTCATACGGCTTTCTACTTTTTGTCTGTATGTGTCCAAATGTCCCTCTCCTTAGAATGATATAGTTGTATTAGAGTAGGACCTGCTCCAATGACCTGATCTTAATTAGATTACATCTACAAAGACTTATTTCCAAATTAGATCACATTCACAGGTGTCTGGGTCAGGACTTCAACATATTTTGGGGCGGGGAAGCTGAGGGGGGAGGGGTGGGACACAGTGCAACTCTTAGCAATAGGCATTTAAATGGAGGACCATTTACTGCTTAGTTGGCCATACAATTTGGTCAGCATGTTTGATGCCAGCTCCAATGGATTTCCTCGGATCCCATTAATTGCTCTGTGAGGCCTCATTCTTCCTGTTCCAGAAAGCCTTGTCTTTTTTAGTATACTATTGTTGTTAACAAAACCTAGTAAGAACTATTAGGGATCTGGGATTTTACCCTACTCGCAAGCCAAAAAATTATCCTGCCACAGTTTCCTGGATCCTGATAGCAAATATGAGACTTGTAGGTTAGAACGAAAGGACTTCATTACACTCTGCACAGTAAGCATATGAATTTAATATTTGTGCCAGTTTTCCCTTCTCCCCAAAGTCCCATAGGAGTAACACAGAATGGCTCAGGTAAATGTTGTGTATGAGGTTGGTTTATATCACAGCTGAAGAATCTCTTGACTTAGGAGATCCAAATCTTTTATAATAGACTGCAAGCAAACCTGCCTGACCTTTGTTCCAGAGAGGGACATTATTGTATTGGACAGTGAGCAGAGCAGACCTCTCCTCCAGAAGGGGGCACTGTGTCTGTCTTCTCAGACTGTGGGCTCTACTGCAAACATCCTTGGAAAGATAGTCCAGAACCAAAGCTGTCAGTTCATAAGACACACAGAAACACAGAGACTTGTGAAAAATTATCTCCCACCAGTTGTCTTCTCTTACTGAGTTTATTAAATTGTGAGAATTCCTTTTATAGTCTGTATGAGACCTTCAACAGATGTGTTTGCAAATACTGCTCTCCGTCTGTGACTTGTCTTTCTGTGTATTTCAAAGGGCACAAAGTTTTAATTTTGATGAAATCCATTTTATCAGTTTTTGCTATAAAGGTTTTTCCTTTTTGTGTGCTATGTAAGAAATCTTTCACTAATCCAGTGTTACAGAGGTTTTCAAAAGAAAATTTATAGAAGTTTTAATTTTTACATTTATGTTTATGCTCCATTTTGAAATTTTTTGTGTATGATATAAGGGTAAGAGTCAAAGTTTATTTATTATCAGTTTATCAGTTTCTTCCAAAAAGCTTACTAGGATTTTGATTGAGCTTATTCATTTTTAAATCCATACATTATGTATTTCAGGAACAAAGAAAACTCTGCTCCACTGGAGGAAAATACCACAGGAAAAAATGAGGCAAAAAAAAGAAAGATTGCAGAAACGTCAAATGTTATTACTGAGTCATTGCCATCCGTGGAATCAGAACCTGTTGAAATTGAGGTAGAGATTGCCGAGGGCACGATTGAAGTGGAAGATGAAGGCATTGAAACAATAGAGGAAGTGGCTTCTGCCAAGCAGTCTATAAAGTACATTCAGAGCACTGGCTCCTCCGATGATTCTGCTCTGGCACTGTTGGCAGATATTACTAGCAAGTACCGTCAAGGTGATAGAAAAGGGCAGATTCAGGAAGATGGCTGTGCATCTGACCCCACAAGCAAACAGGTAGAAGGTATTGAAATTGTGGAACTTCAGCTGTCACATGTGAAGGACTTGTTCCATTGTGAGAAATGTAACCGTTCATTTAAATTGTTTTACCATTTTAAGGAACACATGAAATCACACTCCACTGAAAGTTTCAAGTGTGAAATATGCAATAAAAGGTATCTTCGGGAGAGTGCATGGAAACAGCATCTCAATTGTTACCACCTTGAAGAAGGTGGAGTCAGTAAGAAGCAAAAAACTGGGAAAAAAATTCACATATGTCAGTACTGTGAGAAACAGTTTGACCACTTTGGACATTTTAAAGAGCATCTTCGAAAACATACAGGTAATTAGCGTATACTTAATGTTAAAAGTCTATTTTTTCCACATCACTTCAAGTCCAGATGTCTAAATCCCTTTTTTTTATTAGTACCACGGAAATCATCTTTATTTTCTCAAGTGCAAGCTGAATATACATTGTTTCTATAATATTAGTTTAAATATTGATACTTTAAAAGCAAAAACAAAATCACTATCAACTTTGAAAGTAATTGTCATTCTTGCACCTTGCCAATTTATATTTTTTAAAAAACATGTAAAACACAGTTTGTGATTATTTCCTAAGGGTCATGATGAAATTCTAATTATAGTGAAACTTTACTGTTATTATTTTTACATTTTCTGTTTTATGTTAACAAATTATGTAGATGAATACATTTACAAACAGTCCTGGCTGTGTTTATACCTTTGCATATATTTGGTCATCTCTTTTGGCCTGGAAGATAGGTAGACAGTGTAGCTCCATGACCCCACCCCTACCCCCACCACTACCACCATCTCTCTGAGGGCAAATGTGTGAGGAATTTTCTAGGGAGATGAGATGGGTAAGGTCTTTAGAGGGTCCTTCTCATGGCAGCTGTCCCAGGCATAAGGGAGATTTCCCAGGGAGACTGCCTTGGGGCCACTCATCCTTATAGTTCTCCATCCATCCCCTGTGCCTGTCTTTTTCCCTGTCAGATTTCCTGTCATTATTCCTACTCCCCAGGCATTTTTGCTACAGAAACTACCACCAATGACTTGAATCTTGGCAAGTCCCTAAGCCACTATAACAAAGGTATGGGGACAACAGTTGCTGGAGTGTGCTAAGTGTCAGATGTCTGACACTTGTTCCCAGGTCCTTATTATATGTGATGATTAAAGCTGTTTAGAGTATTAATACATGGAATACAATATAGGTATCCCACACTGTTCAGAATCTTTCTCTTTGATGCTGGAGTTCAGAGAACTTTGCATGAAACTTTTTCAAAGATCCCTCACTGTCCAGTCACTCACTGCCAACTACTTGACATAGAAACCAGGTCGGTTTAAATAATGTGGTATACCTCACTATTCACATTCTTGGTATTAATCCTCAGGAACTGAATATGCAGATAGCAAGGGAATCTCATACTTAAGGCTCAGTATGGACTTAAAAGGCTTTAAGCTATTGGTTTGGGTAGCTAATAGGTGTTTATAAAATCTTTTGGGCAAATGCTTC
This sequence comes from Lyroderma lyra, assembly GCA_004026885.1. Classification (NCBI taxonomy): domain Eukaryota; kingdom Metazoa; phylum Chordata; class Mammalia; order Chiroptera; family Megadermatidae; genus Lyroderma; species Lyroderma lyra. The sequence continues at coordinate 49,848 of PVJL010006934.1, forward strand.
CTGATTTTCAAACATTATGTGTATACTTGTATATTTGGAAACTGCCTGTAGTTAAAGAAATGTTACTTGGTAACTAGCGTACTTTGATAAGGGTTTCCAGTATTCCAATAGATAATCATTCGCTTTTATATTATATCCTAGCAATGTGAAAATAGAAGCAATTACCTCTTTACCCAAAACATTACCTAGTGTGAAAATAAGACAAAAATACAGACCATTTGGAAGTTTTAAAATGTGCTTTCCAAGTCCTGCACTTTGCATTTGGATACAGCAGCAGAATATAGAGCTAAAAGACCTTAGGTAGTATGTCTTTGTCTTTTTTTTTTTTTTTTTTCAAAATGATGTGAGGTAACTTAAGTAACTTAATTAATCTAAGTTGTTGTTATAAATTACAGAACTAGATGCCCATTGGAAGAAGTTTAGCAAGCATATAAAACAAACTGAACTTTGGCTTTTTAACCTCAATTATTGCAGTGATAATTGGTGACTGAGATAGTTGCAGATGGGCGGTCAGTGACTTAGTGAGTTCAAGAGTAAAATAGGTAAAATTTTAAATTGCATTTGTTAGTAAAAGATCTTTTTTTATTTATAACAAACCAAGTGTAAGGATAAGTAAACAATCTTATTCCTGTTTTCTATCCTCAAAATATATATATAGTATACTCCCTCAGTTTCATATTTTACATTCTTTTATTTAGTGGTTTGTTTTCTTCTGTGTTCTGAAAGCATGCACTATAATCAAAGGCTTGATTTGTAAAATTTTGGCTGTTACTTGTCCTCTGAATTCTCGTTTCCATTTGGAAAACAGTAATGGTAATGTCAACCGGCTAGGTTATAGAGATAAAGAAATTTTAGAATCCCTGCCTTCTAAGAGCTCAGAGTTATGTTGGGGGAGACAAGCAGGCACAAGCACAGTGTGATGGGCTAAATGCTGATAGAGGTAAGCACAGTCTTAGGAGAATGGCGGCCTGGGCTGTGTATTTCTGATGGAAGAAACAAGGATGGCTTCCTGGGTAATTTACCCTGTGATGACTCCCAAAGGAATAGAAGTTAGCCAGGAGGTGAATATTCCAGGCAAATGAAATGAAGCATACATAGGCATAGAGGAAAAAGAGGAAGCAACTCATTCACAGCACTTCTAGTAGGTTTATTATGACTTGAGGATTGGGTCCAAGGAAAGGTAAGCCAGGAGGTGCAGCTAAAGAGTTAGGAAGGGTTGACCACATGCCATGAACTTAGGCATCATGGATGATCAGCTGGTGAGTGAGTGGTTCAAGGGCAATAGAGAGAAAGTAATGGGAGATGAGGCTAAGATCATGTAGTTATTTTCATAAGTGCTGTAAATTAGTTCATATTTTATCCTGGAAGACTCTGGGTCATTTTAAAGAAGTTTAAGCCAGAAAGATCTGATCAGATTTATGTTTTTAGAAAGATGACTAGCAGGCTAGGTTGGAGTGGGGTGAAATCTATTAGGTCTAATTAAGAAACTGTTGAAGTAATCTAAACAAGAATGAGAGGTTGAGTAAAGGCAGTGATAGTGGAAAATGATTGGATATGAGTAACATTAAGTTCTTTGTTTTGGTTAGTATTGTAAGCCAGAGATCTGAGCATCATTGATGCCTACCTCCCTCTTTACTCCTCACCTACACTGCTGTGCCTCTGCCGAGAATAAACTTCCTTCTTTCCTGCTCTCAGTCCATTCCAGGTGGAATAATCACTCTCCTCCCCTGTACTTCAGTGGTACGTTTTTCATTGCCCTCTTTTCTGTAACAGGCCTTTTGCAGTGCATTGAATTTATTTTTTGCCTTTATGAAATATCCTGGCCTGTGATGTGAAGTTTGTAAAAACAAGTACATTTTTTTTGTCGTCATCACTTAGCACATGATCTCACATACAGTAAGTGCTCAAAAAATGCTTGTGGAATGGATAGTGATGCATTTCCCTGAAATAGATTGTTTTAATTTTTATCTAAGGGAAAAGACACATTTTTTAAAAAAGAAATGCAATAATAGAACAGAATTTTAGTTCCAAATTTTATTTCTTCATCAGAGCATAGATACAATGATAATAATTACTAAAAACTTATTTCCATCTCTAGAAGAGTCTTTTGGATGTGATAGAAACATCCTGAATTATAAATTCTGATCCTCCTTTCAAAAACGTCTTACTAGAATTAACCAAAAAGAAAAAATTTTATTTGCTTTTCTGTTTTTCTTAATTTGTCAATATAATTTTTTCTGTTCTAATAGGTGAAAAACCTTTTGAATGTCCAAATTGTCATGAACGATTTGCTAGAAATAGCACCCTCAAATGTCACCTGACCGCGTGCCAAACTGGAGTAGGGGCAAAAAAGGGAAGAAAGAAGCTTTATGAATGTCAGGTATGTGTATAGTCTGTCCTTAGCAGAGGAGTCTCTATTTGAAATCATTAAAAGTGAAGGGTAACAGTCTAGAGCAGAGATACAGACTGACAGTTTGGAAAGAAATGAGAGTAAAGAACATTTGATTTTTAAAGGGGATTAGACTAGTGTTTTTTACCCAGTAAAATTATGTCCTATTTAACTTGTTATTAGTATTTCATTTGTTAGCTATATCAGCTAAACAACCAATTAAAAGGATTATGAAATCCCTTGGGCCAGGTTATATTACAAATATTATATTCATAACATTTTCAGAAAAATCTTCAACTGTTTTCTTACAGAAAATAAATGATTTTTTTTTTTTTTTAGTTCAATATAAGTATTGTTAACACCATGTGTTTGGTTATTTCAGGTATGTAACAGTGTGTTTAACAGCTGGGACCAGTTCAAAGATCACTTGGTAATACACACTGGAGACAAACCCAACCACTGTACTTTTTGTGATTTGTGGTTTATGCAAGGAAATGAATTCAGGAGGCATCTCAGTGATACTCATAATATTTCAGAGCGTCTGGTAACTGAAGAAGTTCTTTCTGTAGAAACTCGTGTGCAAACTGAACCTGTGACATCAATGACTATTATAGAACAAGTTGGAAAGGTACATGTGTTACCACTGCTTCAAGTTCAGGTGGACTCAGCACAAGTGACTGTGGAACAGGTCCATCCAGATCTGCTCCAGGATGGCCAAGTGCACGATTCACATATGAGTGAGCTTCCAGAGCAGGTCCAGGTGAGTTACCTAGAAGTGGGGCGGATTCAGACTGAAGAAGGTACTGAAGTACATGTAGAGGAGTTGCATGTTGAAAGGGTAAACCAGATGCCCATGGAAGTACAAACTGAGCTTCTAGAAGCAGACTTGGATCAAGTGACACCTGAAATCATGAACCAGGAGGAGAGGGAGCCTAGCCCAGAAGATGCTGCTGAGGCTGCCAGAGAAGATCACGAAGATGCTGGGGGTTTAGAGGCCAAACCAACAGTTGATTCCCATGCTGAAAGGGCAGGAAATGAGAACAGAACACCAATGCCAGTTTTAGAATGAAATAACAAATGGATATATTTTTGAACTTATGTGTTGGGTTTTTGAACTGATATTGGGCAGTGTGACTGTCCTTGAGCTAACAGACAAGTGGACCAAAGTTAAACTCTTTCCTGTTGTGCTGAACTTTCTCTGTTGAAACATACTGATTTCTCCCACTTAATGCCACAGAGGAGGGATCTTTCCCATAAATGAATGGGAAACTTTGAGAAGTATATTTCTGGAAACTTAAATGAATTATATTCTTATAGAGTTGGGTACGAGTGTGTCTATTTTCATGGTGGTAAATGTTTTCCCTTCTTTCCCAGGTAATGTCCTTCCTCAAATTTTTTTCATATTGTAAAATCAAATGTAAAATCATTAGAATACAAGCATATGTATTCTAATGCATGTTAGAAAATTGAGTATATAGGAAACAAGGCTGCATGAAAAGTGCATTGTTGCTGTGCAGTTAAACTTTGGCTTCTGACTTTCTTAGTTTGAACAACATTCTTGTCTACCCTGATAGTCACAGATGTCATCTCTGCAAGAGAAACCGTGGTGGTGGCAAAATTTCTAGAATGTAAAAAAAAAAAAAAACACACCCAACGTGCCTTTTCAAAACCAACTAATTTCTATAAAGCATCTGATTCTTTCAAAGTTTGTTTATAAGGAGCGATGTATGTGATGCTATAGTACTTTATATTTTTACTTATAATGACAACTACCAATTCTTTTTCACTTAAGTTAGATTGAGAAATTTCATTTAATGGCAGCTGAATAGCCATTTTCAATTGGGAAAATCTGTTTATATCTGTGGTGAACTTTTATTTTGATGAAAAATTGCACTAGTATTTTACCACCAGATGAAAAAAAGATGAGCATCGTTTAAAAATTAATGTATTTAAAATAAAGTACAGAGAAAAACATGTATATAATATATATCAGGCTTTGTTTTGAATGAATCTTTTTCCCCAATCCTTAATGTAAAGATCTTGTGCTATAACTTTTAAAGCCATACAAATAAGAGTGCTAAACTGTGGACTTAAAAGTAGGTGTGTAAATATTTTTAATCAGTATTACTTGGAAAATAAAATATAACAAACCACATAAATCGGTATGCCATTTTCTTTACATGTTAAATATTGGGAGATACATTTTTAAAGTAAACTTTAAAATTATATGATCATGACTTTTTTTAATTACCAGTGTGGGAGTTGGTTAGTGGTCACAGGTGTTTTCTCATCTGTATTAACTGACTTCATGCATCCATATTAACATGACTGGTAACATGAATTGAGATATAAAAATCTCAGTACATACCTCCACTCCCCAAAAATCAGTTTGAAAGAAAGGAAGGATAGAGGTTGATACTCGCAGTTAGTAAATGGTAGGCAAAACAGCCAATGGAATTTTTAGTAGAGTCCATTTTAAAAATAACTCTCCACTTACTCGTGTGTTAGATTTAAAAGATCAATTCAACTTATCCTAACCCTTGGGTAATCCTGATGTCACATGTATCACACTTAAGAAATACACTGCCGAGAATGGCTTCCCAGAACTGGAGAAGGCACAGATGGAGAGATAAGAGGAGTAGGACATTATGTTTTTAAGATCAGAAAAGTATACGAACATTTCCAAGTCTGTTCTGTTGGGCAGTTGGGTACCGACTACAAAGCATATTTTTATTTATATATAAGGGCTGTCCAGAAAAAAACCCATTGCCAATATAATGAGAATGGTCACATGGCTAGATACTTTCCAAACAGCCCTCATTTTTTTTTTTTTTTCGAAGTCAGGAAATACTGCTGATAAAATTAAATTATAATATATCACATTGAATTTTCAGTTTGCCTTAGTGTATCCATTTTCCCGGAGTTGCAATTTAAAAAAAAAAAAAGAAGCATCCCTGACAGATAGTAGTCTCAAGTATGTAAATTACTAGTGAATTTTGGATGCTGAAAATAGCTTATACTGTGCCCTTAAGCCAAGGTATGAAACAAGATTTATTTTTAAACAGTCTTTCAAGAGCTTTGACCATAAGTAGAGATCAGGGATAAAGGTCCCACAAAGTATTAAAATTAATTGAGTTTTAAGATTTGATAAGGCCTTTCAAGGTGGGTTTGAGGAGCAGATACAGTTCACTTTACTTTTCCCAAAAACTATAAAGGCTTTATCAGTGTGCTTCAAATACCAGTAAACTTGATTGCAGAAGGAGAGAAGAGCTACCCACTGGTGATAAACCTTATGTTGACTAACACTTTGCGGTTTTGCAAAGCATTTTACATATAAAACAGCTATTAAGGGAGTTCCCTGATGGTGTAGTGGCTTAAGGCTTCCGTGTTGGCACTGTCGGCGCTGCGGCCTGGGTTCGATTCCCAGTCAGGGAGCTACCCACATACCAAAAAAGCCAAAAAAAAAAAACAAACCAAAAAAAAAAAAAACAGCTATTAAAAACCATGATGTATATTTGCCTTCAGTACTGAGCTGGCTATTTTGTTCCTCCCACTTTACTCCTACTGAGGTTTTTAGCTAGATCTATAGTGTGACAGCTGGACAGTAGAGTGCCAGACTCTACTGTCATCATAGGATTGGTCATCATAAGATGCACCAGAGAATGATAGGAGAGCCTCTCCTATCTCCCCTGCTTCACTGTTCCAACAGCAGTTCTTCTATTCTCTGGCACCATCTGGGTCCACCAATCCACTTCAATCCTGACACTACTGAGTTAACAGACTCCACAAGCTGTGATCAGCACCACAAAACTGCCCCTACTTTAGACACCAGTTGAAAATGGGTCCCCAGGATACCCGCACACCTGCCTGCGCAGTTGTACATTAGGGGTTCCCACCCCTTAGGTTCAGTAATTCACTAGAACAACTCAAGAACTCAGGAAAACACTATGAGTAGTTTTATAAAGGATACAACCCAGGAATAGCCAAATGGAAGAGCTACATAGGGTAAGGGAGAGTGGAGCAGGGCAGGAGGTGGGCAGAGCTTGCATGCCCTCTCTCCATGCCCTAGCCACCCAGCACGTGGATGCCTTCAGTCTGGAAGCTCCTTTAACTTTGTTCACTGAACTTTGATTTACCTAGTGTGATTGATTAAATCATTGGCCATTGATTTTTGAGCTCGCTCTCCTGCCCCTCCTTCCCTGGAGGTCTCGGGATGGGGCTGATAGTTCTAACCCTCTAATAATGTAGTTGGTTCCTCTGGCAACATAGGCCAGGAGTGACTTATTAGTGTAAACTCAGGTTTGGGCAAAAGGAGCTTGTTATGAATAATAAACAACCTATCACTCGGGAAATCCCAAGGTTACTTGGAGCTCAGTGCCAGGAACCAGGGACCAAGAGCAAATACCTTTTATTTTACCACACCTACCATCTGAGATTCAAAGGAAAACTAAACTGAACCCTAATAATGCATTTGAAACATAAATATCTTTGGAATATGTATAAAAACAGAAGGCTGTACTAGTCTCACTAATTTAAAAAGGCTGCCATCTTCATACACTATTGAAAGTAGGAATATTTTCATGGAAATGCTTCTGCTTCCACTACTTCAATGTAAAAGTAAAGATTTCAGGATTAGAGGGGTCCATGAAGGTCTTCCAGACTAATTACCCACTTCCCCACTTTATGCTTTGAAAAGCCAATGCAATTGACTGAGGTCTAAATGTAAAGTCTCCAGCAGAAAGTCAAGTGGATTTTAATGCACATCTTCAATTTAACATGGTTAATTATTCTAAACAAATGATCAGATGGTCATTAAGGTGTTCACATGGAAATAGTGTTTTATAACTTTCATGCAAAATTACAAGAAAATGCCTGACCTTATAAATTAGCCTGATTCTGTTGGAGAAAACTTAATAGCTTTTAGGTTAATACTGACTTCTGTGTTAGTGACACCAGGAGAGGGAAATCTAGGCTGAATGTTTTTCATGTGTAATGTGCTGAACTGAGCTACATAGCTCTTAGAGAACTTGTTATAAGGGTTCAAATAAGAAGCAGCAGGAATTAAAACTGTCAAACCCTCACCAGGACCATTTAATGGGATCCTTTATAGCTGGTGGCCTAGATGTGTATTGCTCTAAAATGGTAAATGCAGAGGCTGCCATCATAAATGTATTCTGAACTACCAGGATATCTTAAAACTACTCCCATGTTCTATAAACATTACTTCATTAATTCTGTTGGCATGGTAAGTAAGCCTGTGAATTCAATACCTTTTTCTCCTTGCCTTTCCTACAACCTAATGTGATACATTCTTATTCAAATGAAGTGATGCCCACCTTCATATTTGTAACAAAATCTAGCCTGGGGAGAAAAATTTTCATTGTAATGTAATAGCATCATTTATGAATCATGACATTTATAAATGTGACATTTATTATATGTCAAGCACTGTACGTTTAGTGATCTCAATGACCTATGAGGTAAATGTAAGTGGAATTAAGAGAAGGAGGAGATGAAAAGCAGCTGGTGAAGCATAGAGTCAGTATTTGAAACCAGGAAACTTGACTGCAGATGACACTTTTGATCCAGGATACAGTTCTCCCTCTGTATGAGATCTTTGTAGGAGACAGTAAAGGACTGCACAGATCATAAGCTAAAATACCCATTTTCTTTCTGGCATCCACAACAGCCCACCATTGATGGGCCTGTGGGCGGAGGGGACAGGAGAGCAGGACGGCTGGTAAGATACATGCAGCAAATTGCCTTTTGATGCCTCCTCGCCATCTCCTTTCCACAGACTACAGCATCTCGGCAGTGGTTGTCCAACTGCAGAGGGGATCAGAACCTCGTTCAAACACCAAGTTGCTGACTCAGTTGGTCTGGGTTAGGTCCTGAGAAATTGCATTGCTAACAAGTTCCCAGGTGGTACTGTTAGTCCTGAAACCACACTTGGAGAACAACTGACACAGGGCACTTCAAGGAAGCACAGATGACTAGCCAGTGACATGAACATTTCTGATAGTCTCTTTTTTTTTTATAGTGTGGCCAGGTGCTCCTCTAAAAATACCTTATTTGTTACATATTGTTCATGTTTACCATTCATGTATTGGACTAAGGCAACTGTCTTGGGCTCTGGCTTTCTTTGGGCCTCACCTGCTTAGAGGCGGTGATGAAAGGAGTGTACTGTGACACATTTTCAGTGTGTGGGGGGGTCCTCCTGCCAACCACCCTAAGCTCATGGACTCCAGGTTAAGAAAACCTGATTTTACTACTTGCCAGAAACTTTACCTCATTAATTCTTACAACACCCAGAGTACAAATGAAGAAACTGAGGCTAGAAGGTGCCTGAAACCATCATGTCACCCAGCTAGTAAGCAGCAGAGCTACGAGTCAAGGTGTAGCTTTATGACTTAAAAGTCTAAACTTGGGAGTTCCCTGATGGTGTAGTGGCTTAAGGCTTCGGCGCTGGCGCTGTCAGTGCTGTGGCCTGGGTTCGATTCCCAGTCAGGGAGCTACTCACATACCAAAAAAAGCAAAAAAAAAAAAAAAAAAAAAAAAAAAAAAAAAAAAAAAAAAAAAAAAAAAGTCTAAACTTTTAGCCACTGTGAATGTTTCTCAAAGCACAAAATAAGTACCTGCTGTATTAGAATCATCCATAGTTGTTCCAAGAATGTATTTGACTTCTTCCTGCCAATACAAGAGAGTAGGGTTTAGAAAATGAAATTTTTTTTTTTTAACTTGCAGGGGGGGTGGCGGTATGTGGGTAGTTCCCCGGCCAAGAATCGCACCCAGGCCACAGCGCTGACAGCGCCAGTGCCGAAGCCCTAAGCCACTACTCCATCAGGGAACTCTCTAGAAAATGAAATTTTAATGAGCTCCTCAATCACCATGAAACTACCTACACTGTCTTATAGATCTGAGGGTTTCATCAATTCTTTTGGAAAATAGTCTTTTTCTGATGGTAAAGTATTTTTCTGGCACATACACCCATTGTAGAAAATGCAAAAATTATTGGAAAGATTATTCAAATCACCTGTGATTCTACTAGGTAAGGAAAAGCATTTCTAATGTTTGGTATATTTCCTTTGAGTCATACATATCACAAATTTGTATAATTCTGTTTTGTAACTTTTGCTTTCATTTAATATGTTGAAAATATTTCCTCATACTATTTAAAACAAGATATTTTAACCTCTGTGTACTGTTACATCGTAACCTATTGTTGAATGGCCTTTTCTAGGATAAAAGCAATCTTTCAAGTGAAGGGAATTGAATGTGAATTCAGTCCTATGTGGCTGGGGGTTCTGTGACTCCCAACGGAAGGGATGTCAGGAAGGAAAGGCTCTAATCTGACAAGTAGCAGGCCCTGACAGCATGGCCGCAAGAGAAATGGGGAAACAGGGCACTTCGGAAATGGAATCTGACCAATGGACTTTAGAAGTGGTCCCTGAAGCTGGGCTTTAAGTTTTCTTTTTCTGTGATACTCTTCAGTACCCTTCCATGCCCCTGGAATCTAGCATCAGCTTTGCTCCATGGTGCCCTATGAGGGCCTATGAGAGAATCTATGTCAGGTTGGATGTTTGAGGCTCTTGGTTTCTAGTTTCCTTATGAAATTCCATCCTGTGTATTGTCATGTTAAAGACTTCAAAGAGTATTTTCTATTTTTTAAGTATGCAAAATTATATCAAGTTATTTATTGCACTATTTTAAAGATTACTTTTTTAAAAATCCTGTTCTCTTTTGAGGAAAGCACGTCCCTTCAAAGACAAACCTTTCTCACAGAGAACCCTTATCTACATAAGCGGACAACCACTCTTACAAACCAAGGAAGCAGTCGATCCAGGTTCACTTTTGGTTTTTTGACACTCTCAAGGGCCAGTCCTTGGAGCTGTCCAAGGTTTTATTTCTTGCCCTTCCTGTTTCTGGCCGGTGGAGTCATCACACAAACAGGCAGCAGAGGGTGGTAAAGAGGAAAGCCAGCTCTGGAATCAGACCCACAGATTAAATTCCAGCCCCAGCATTGGACTGTTGGGCAATGACCAAGTCAAATAACCTTTCTGGCCCTCAGTCTCCTCATCAGTCAAAATGGGGATGGAAATAAGAGTACTTAACTTACAAGATTATTTTGAACATTTAAGCAGTTACTCTTTGTAAAAGTAATTACAGCAGTGCCTGAAAATAGCAATAAATAAATAAATAGATAGATAATCTTTGGGTTCCCTAATTTGTACTATAACAAGATTTTAAACTCGAAATAAGTCAGACAGAGGAAGACAAATACCATATGATCTCACTTATATGTGGAATCTAACGAACAGAATAAACAAACAATCAAAATAGAAAAAAAATCTCGGACACAGACAATGGTTTGACGGTTGGCAGAGGAAGGGAGGGAGAGGGACTCAATTCTATGGTGATGGGGGGAGGAGTGACTGGGGGGTGGGAACACGGGGCAGGCACCACATGGACGATAAAGCACTGTATACCTGGAACCCATGTGATGTTACTGACCAATGTCACCCCAATAAATTTAATTTTAAAAAAGTAAAACAAAGAAAAGATTTTAAGCTTAGCTTATTTTTCTCCTCAGCACTTTTGCTTTTATAAATATTACCCTGGCGATCATGAGTACAGGGTCCAGCAGCATGAAGAGTGGGGAAGCGTGCTCACTGAGCTGTGACTTAGGACACCTAGTCTTGGCTCTGCCATTTAGCAACTATGTGACCCTCGCTAAGTTAAGTGACTTTTCTGACCTCAGTTTCCTCTTCTGTAAAATGAAGGACTTGAACTTTAATGAATAGCCTCTATGCCTTATTTTAGTATTCTATCCATTGCATTCCCGGCTCTACACTCAATTCAATGACTTGGCCTCCTTGTTTGTAAACTGGAAACGTATTTGGCGCTTACCATTAGCCGAGAGTCATAGCTGAGGAGTAAGCAGATGGGCGACCCACTGCTTAAGTGGGACGGAAGGAACCCTGCCTGATGTATGCGAGGAACCGCGCAGAGGCTGACACTAGCACCTCTCTCTGCAAGCCCAGGGCCTATCAGACTCACCTGAAGGAGCTGTCACAGAGGTTTGCTGGAAACCCCTGTTCTGTTGGGAGAATCACTGGGTCGCAGTCTCCCACGGACTCAGAAATCTTTGCAAGAGGCTGGAATGGCTCCGTTGGAGGCGTAAGTTGCTGGGAGCGGTGCTTACCCTCTTTCGTCTGTGTCGCGCTCCCCATTCGTGCGCTAGGAGGGTCCTGTTGCTGCAGAGCCAAGCCACCCTCCTCGAGTGTCTGCGATGGTGTCCCCACGCCGCGCGCCCCGCTCCCTCCGGCCTCTCCTGGCTGCCATAGAAACCGGCCTGCTAGCAAGGTCTAGGCCCGCGTCTGGTTGCCCGACCGCCCCACCACCCCCTCCCCCGGGCCAGCCCCCGGCTCCGGATTGGTCCTTCGGGAAACGCTGCGGGGCGCCTGGGTCCCCGCGGCGGAGCCCTGGCCGAGGCGGGCGGGCTGGGTTTGCCGCGGCAGCTGTCGGTCAGGTCCGCCGCCCCTGACAGCTCCGGGAGCCTCCGGCGCTCCCGTGGGACCTCGACATCCACGCACCTCCTGCGGCCAGGGCCGCGCCGGCACCAGCCACCCCACGCAACCGGGCCCCAGGCGGGCTCGCCAGGAAGGTGAGTGAGGGCCGCGGGGCTCGCAGCCAGCACCCCCATCCCACCCGCGCTTTTCTCCGCCAGGCTGCAGAGCTGGGTGGCTGGGGAGGGGCGCCTCTCCACTCTGTGACCCCAGGGGCAAAGGGAGACACAGTCCCGGCAGCGCGCTGGGTGAGTTGGGGTCAGGAAGAGGTTTGGCGCGCCCGAGGACAGGGAGCTGGAGCCAGAGGCGAGCGCGTGTTTGCGAATGTGGCCCGTGCCTGTGTAAGGTGTGGCGCCCCGGGGTGTGTGCGCGCGTGTCCCCGCGGCTGGGTCTGTGCGGGCACCCGTGTCTGTGGGCGCGCCGCACGAGGCAGCCGAGGAGGGCAGCCCAGCGTCCCGCCCGGGGCAAACCTGGTGCGCGGGACCGAGCCCCAAGGCTCCAGCCGAAATCTGCGTGACCCCGATTGGCAGGGAAAGGAACTGAGAGCGAAGGACTTTGGCTCAGGGGGTGACCCCCTCCACCACGCCCCGCTCCCGAGAGAAAGGTGCTTCTTTGGAAGGACTGTACCGGTAAGGGAGAAGCTCATCTCCTCTTCCTGGATGTCCCTTCAGGAGTATTAGGCGTTCCAGAACTCCGCGATAACGACCAGGAAAGGACCGCGCCAGGGTCTTTAAAATGCCATTTCTGATCATCTTGTGTGTGCCTGACGCAGCTCTGGGCAGATGGAGAGGTCAAGACAACAGATAAAGGTGCTCTTAGCCCAAATAGGGCAGCGAACGTCCAGCCATCTGCACTTTCTTCTTCCTTTCCTCCCTCCCCCACCCCCACCACACCCTGCTCCACACCCCCACTTTCGTCCTCCTGAGGTTAGTAGACTAGAGGCCCTCCTCCAACCCTATTCCTCATCCCGGTTCAAAATGAGAGCGAACGAACCACGTTCTTAGCTCATACCTGTGCACTTCGGGCAGGTTTGGAAAATAAATCGCCGTTGCACCAGAAGCCACGGGAATCCAAAAGGGAAACCAACAAAACCAGACCAAGAATCTATTCCAAGTTAAGTCAATATTTCAAAGGGGAATCTAAAACGAGTATTTGTTTATGACAATATGGAGGGTTTTTATTTCTGAAAAATATGTATCACTCAAGCTTGCATCACCAGTATTCAATGTGATTCACAGAAGCTCTTCAAAAGATGGTTTCAGTTAGTGTTGCAACAGCACTAATTTTGGTTGCCATGGTAACTGAAGAAGTCGCCCTGCACCGTTGAGACTGCCTGGCTGCAGCCAGGAACTGTTCTTGAGATCTCCTCATGTCCCCTCAGGTCCCATTACCACCATGGTGATAATAATTGAGCTTATAAGATACTGTTTCTTTTCCTTAAAGTACTAAAGGTCCAGGGCATGTTGTTGTTAATTTTATATTTTTCAGTTTGCAATTTGTAAAGTAGATCTTCCCTCCCAGACAACTGAGAGTAAACACTGCCTCCCGCCAGCCAGTCCTGCTGGCCCAGCTCTCTTCCCACAGCTCTCCGCACTGAGGAGGGAGGAGGGTGGAGGGTGTTTGATGGTAAAGGAATCCTGGCCTGGCACCACATCTCCCTCCCCATTTAGCATTTTAATTTGGAATCCTAATTAGCTTTCTAATTAGGAGATGGGGGAATGTGGGTGGGAGGTCCCAAAAAGAGGCTAATGGGGAAAAAGCTAAGTCCAGCTCTCCATGGACTAGTGTTTTGTGCGCTGTTGAATTTGCCCAGTAAAGCCCTCGTGGGTTTATTTTTGGCTTGACCGCTGTTAAGTAGTAAGCCTGGAAAAACCTTCAGAGAGGCCTCCTTCTGTGTTAGGAAAAATGTGGGTTGGATATTTAGTTGGAGGCATGTGCTTTTTTCTAATAACTAACCTGTATTTAAAATAAAGACAGGTTTGTATGAAATCTAAATTTCCCAGTAATAACTACAGATAGGCCATAGAGCTCTCAATGCTCTTGGTTTAACCTTAGGTTTTCAGTTAAAATGGCTTACTTTGGGGGAAGCAGTGGTACCAGTCAAATATTTTAATTAGCAAATGTTGGTGCCTTTAAGAAAAACATAATTCTTTACACATTCACAATTCCTGAACAATGAATGTTATAAGTCAGTTTTATATATTGATAACATGACATAAAAACTGAAAACCCCTAGACTTACAGTTTTAAAAGAAGATTTTGTCTTAGTAAGTTAAAATTTTCAGCCAAATATGTAGTTCCATTTTGAGAAACTTAAAAATTAAAATATTATGAAATCCAACTTCGTTCTTTCAATCTAATTACAGCATTTCTCTAAGGACTAAAGAGCCTTAATTTGTTGGCTAATTTTCTTTCAGCTGTTGAAAGACAAACTTTATAAAATTAGTCTCATTCTATTGTTGTCATTTCCCATTGTCATCCTAGAAAAAGTACTCTAGAATTGAAGTTATAAATTTCAAGAGAAGAACTATCCAAATTACTTATGAAGACAATAGTCTACAATTTGAATCAATCAGGTCACAGTTCTTAAATTATTTTCTCTCAAGAACTTCAAAGATAGCTTAGCCATTATTTCACAGCATCCCAAGGAATATTAACCAGTTTTACAGATGGGCAAGTTGCATTCAAAGGATTCTAGTCATTTCAGCTAACCACTTGAAAAATAAGAGACAAAAATCCATATGCATCAGCCAAGATTTGGCGGGTATTGTAGTGAGAAGAGAAACAGGATGGGGACGGCAGGAAGAATTTAAGATTAGAGAGAGAAATGAAGTTGTACAGGGGAAAGGGCCTTAAGTGAGGAGAAAACTCACAGATTAAGAGAAAGAGTAAAAGAGAAAAAGATCATTATAAAGAGAGTTGCACAGAATAAAAAGAATTTTTTTAAAAAGAAAGAACCCCAAGTTGGAGAACAGGAAGCTAAACACTCTATTCTTCATTTTCCATAAAGAACAGAGAACTTGATTCTTTTCCAGAAAGCCCTGGTATCCCCTTCAGTAAATCCTCTGGCTTGCGAGGCCTGAGTGGCAGACTGAAACGCACCCTGCCTCACGGCCTCCCCTCGTAGCCGGGTGACTGAGGCAGCTCTCCATCTCAGGTCTGCCAGACTGGCTGCTCACTAGGTCCTCTACCCACAGTCCTTAAGCCTCCAAGAAAGCTTTCCACATCTGTAGTCATTGGGACCATTTTGTTGGGATAATTTGTAGACACACTTGATTATGTAATTGCCTTTTTTTTTTTTTTTTGCTTCAAATGGGAAGTTTTTACTTTTAAAAAGTTGCTTAAATTGTTATCAAAATAATGCATTCATCTAATTTTATGAATTAGAACAAGCTTGTCCAACCCGCAGCCTGCAGGCTGCACGTGGCCCAGGATGGCTTTGAATGCGGCCCAACACGAATTCATAAACTTTCTTAAACATTATGAAAATTAGGCACAGAACTTTTTTTTTTTTTAGCTCATCAGCTACTGTTAGTATTAGTGTGTTTTATGTGTGGCCCAAGACGATTCTTCTTCCAATGTGGCCCAAGGAAGCCAAAATGTTAGACACTCCTAAATTAGAGCCTATTAAAAGATTGTAACAAAAATTATACAATCACTCTCTGCTCTTAGCTTTTGGATTACTTACCTACCTATTTCCAAATAACTCACTTAGGTGGCTGGTCCTTGATTTATCAATGTTAGACAGAACTTATGTACTTTCTCTTATTATAGGAAAGGATATAGTTCTCCACCGCCTCCAACTTCACTCCCTTTGTTTTATTCCCCCCCGCCCCTTTATTTTTGCAACAAAGCTGGTGGAAGGAAATCAACCAGCACACCATTAACATAACCCTTTATTTGAACATGCCAGGCATAGGAAAGCCCCTAGGAACATCTAGTTTGAGGCTAAATGTTTCTTAGGACGTAGAAAGCAGCCCAAATTCATCTAATTTCAAAAATAGTTGGTCAAGGATGGCCCCTTGACCAACTATTGGGAGAGGGAGGAATTGTTCTTGCAGGTTACTAGTTGTTGTTTGGGTAATTTGGGGTTTTGTACGGGGAACTGAGGAAAAAGAATCAGAGGCTGAAGTTTTATGCCAGGAGGGAGGGGAGGAAGAGGTGCAGGGGACAAGGGCTTGGGCACATCTCAATGGAAAATTCTGTCCTATAGCACCTCGCACAAGTGATACCACCATTTTAATAAAATCAACACTGAGTTTGCATTATGACTGTGTAACTATCACTCACCGAAGAGTCAGGATGTAAACTATGATTGTACTTCTTTTTGTATGCAAGTATTTTTTCATTTGTTTAATTTCTAGGAACTAATTGCTGTTTTTTTCCCAAATATTCTAGCATCTCTGTAAAACACCTCTCCTTGGTATTTTCCCCACAATGAAATGCATCCAACAGTGTCTGCCACAGTATCACTTACTGATAGGGTGACCATATGCCCCAGTTTGTCAGGGACAACCCTGTTTTGCCACTGTTGTTCCAGTATTCCTCTCTGCTCACAGAAATAGAAATTTGAATGACAAATTGTGCATGTTCACCCTACTTATTGAGCATCTGTTATTTATTGCCAGCTCTCAATAAATAATGGTTATTAATAAGAAAGTTAGAATATAACCATAAGATAAATAACAAGCCAAGATTCCATGTGGCAAATGCCTGTGTGGTACAGGCAGCAGGCTGCTGGGTTTATAGGAGAGAGAAATGAATGTGGATGGACAGAGGAGTTGGGTGAGCTGGTTTGAATGGAGATGAAGTATGGGGGTGGGGGGGGAAGTAACACAGGGAGGAAAAAGAAATGGGTTGGGCGCAGTTTGAAAGATGGAAAAGTACAGTTTATGTGCCAGGGACTTTTCTTTGAAAAACTAACAACAAACAAGTTTTAATGCTGCCTTTGTTTGAGTGATGGACACTTTATAATATGGAATACAATGTTAAGCTATGATTTGGCCTAAGAGCATTTTGAAGACTTGTGGCACAAAATAAAAAGCCATTGATATTTATTTAGCCAAATGTACTTTTGTTTTGCTTTCACAAAATTTTTGCATGCAGGAAGAACAATGATTTTCTAAATTGCTCTTTTGTGGAGCATATAGTCAAGGGTGACTTTGAGCTATTTCATAATAAAGTTCTCCTTGATCAAGAGAAAATATTTGTATTTTCTAAATTTTCTTTTGAATTGGTATCAAATAAAAATATTTACCTAGCTGTTTATTTTTTTCCCTGAGCTTCGTTTTTAAATTCCCAACAACTTGTTTTATATTCATTCATTCTGTTGGGCTGCTTGGTGGGCTAACATAACAGAAAGAGAAAGTACATACTCGTATGTTTGGATCTAGTCTTGTCCCTGCCACTAACTAGCAAGTCTCTTTACCTTTCTGGATCTGTTTCTTGAAGACAAAATGAGAGATTAAATGATCCTGGGGGCCTTTGCACTTTTAAAAGTCCATGAATGTGCTTGGGTCATCAAGGGAAATCATGAATGGCCAATCTGCTTGCAGCCCCTGGTTTGTTTGGTGTAGGGATGTGAAAAGAAGTAAAATTGAGGAGGAAAACTGGGATGAGGCCATGAGCATCTGAATGCCCAGCTAAATAAATTGTTTGTTTTTGGCAGAGGAAAGGCATTTCCTAAACATTATGGAAGATCAGCCAGAGAAAAAGCTGTGCTGGATTTGTTGGAGGGAAGAAAGACTGACAAGGAAGAAAAGACTTGTTTTACTCTAAGTTCTGAGCTACTTTACAGTGTTCAGTGACCTAACAGCGTATCTGGTCCAAGGAGGGGAGTGTCCTAAGGTGCTCCGATGGCGCGTCACAGGTCTAACAGTTTTGACACTGTCTAATGTTGGTTGTTCTCAACACCACCCCTCCCACTCCCATTCTTACTATTATCTCCTTTCTAAAGGACATTTCTGGTGTTTCATAGCCTGATTTCCCTACCACTTCTGTTTTTGAAATGGAAGACTTAGAATCTAGATAACTTGTCTAAGATAAGGAGGCTGTCCAGAAAAAAATCCAGCCATAAAATGCCTCTAGTTTTCATATTATGTAACTAGATACTTTCCAGGCAGCCCTCATATAGCTAGTACTAAAGTCAAGTAGCTTTTAGAACACTTTCATTGTTATGTTGAATAAAATGCGAACATACCATGCTAACACCAACTAAAGCAATGGCTGCTTCCAAATGTCCTTCAAAAAGTGCTAATAGTTTGTGGTTTACAGATTTATATTACAGCTCCTTTCATATATTATGTTTGATCTGTCTTTTATAAACAAATATTTATTTGATGCCTACCATATCCTGGGGCTAGATGCTGGGAGTACTGAAAGAAGTAAGGAGCAGAGGTCAGTCTAGAGAGGCCACACATATCAGAATATGAACTGATAGAGATTATCAAGACGTGAGCAGAGCTCAGTGGAAGTACTGAGGGTGGAGCAACTAGCCGACTAGGTGAGTGTGTGTTACATCCAGTCGAGTCAGCTCCAGCTCCTGGTGGCCCTGTGAATGAATGATGTTGACAACGTCCTGCCCCCAGCAGCCCTGCTCAGCTCCTATAGACTCATGCCTATGGCTTCTTTTGTGGAGTCAAACCGTTTCATATCTGGGCTTCCTCTTTTCCTGCTGCCTTGTATTTTCCCCAGCATTATTGTCTTTTCCAAAGAACCCTGCCTTCTCATGATATAACGGAAGTAGGACAGCTTCAATTCTGTCCTTTTGCCTCCAGCGATGTTTCAGGCTTAATTAGCTCCAGGATCCACCTACTTGTTTGTCTTTCTGAAGATCCAAGGTATCCATAGAGCTCTCCTCCAACACCGTAGTTCACATGAATCTGTTTTTTTCCCTATTAGCCTTCTTTACTGTCCAACTTTCATATCCGTACACAGTAATTGGGAATATGAGGGTGTGGATGATCTTAGCCCTGGTCTCTAATGACACATCTTTGCTCTTGGTGATCTTTCCTAATTGCTGCCCTTCTGAGTCTCAGCCTTCACTGGGTAAATAGTGGGAAGAAAACATCAAGAAGGTGGTATTTCAGTAGAGTCTTGAAGGCTGAATCAGACAAGAAGCAAGTGTGTTCCAGTTAGGGCCAGCTGGGTATATAAAGCTACCCGGGCATGAAAGGATGTTTTATGATAGGGAAGGTAAACTTTAGGAATAAATTGTGTAATTGATTCAGATCTTAGAACTTTCCTTCAGGGCTGGATATTTAACTGTGAGTCTTTGAGGGGAAAGGAAGTGGAGATGCCTTGGAACCCTAGGTAAATACTGACTCTGCAGTGTCCTAGAGGTGGGATGGAATTCACTGCTAATTAGTGTTGATTTTGGCTCCCTGGGGGAAGTGTGAACATAAAGAAGGCAAGGAGAAGGGCAAAGGCAAGTGCATGGGAGTGTGTATTTGCAGAACTGTTTTGGAGGAACTTGAGAAGTGCAAAGTTCTTGAAAATAGAGCCGCGATTATTTCTCATGCTTGAAAATAAAGCAAATTCTGCTGGAAGCTACTAACATACCACACCCTAAAAATAAAATCAGGGAGAAACAGAGTCTTTTTTACTCTTTACTGTGATCATTTTAACCTTGGTAGCTTTCCAAAGGAAAGCCACATTGGATTATTTTTATTGTCTGTGGGTTGGAGCAATGCTGGTCTATAAACATTCTGATGCTTGCAATTCAAGTAGTCTTCTTAGCAATGTCTACCCACATTTGAGGTGTATTTCACTGGGAACTTTAGAATGTTGCACAAAAGCAATGGAGTGTCTCCTCAAACCCACAATGTTTCAGAAATTCTCCAGCCAGAGGTCCCCTGGTCAGGGGCACTTGCAATAAACCCACCTTTGTTTCAGGACAGAACACTTGAAATAGTTTTTTGTTTTATTTTGTTTTGTTTTTTTTTGGTTGGTTATTGTTTGGTTGTACTGTTAGATTTTTGTTTTTTCTTCTTCATCATCATAGAATAGATGCTTGTAGCATTTGTTTGCCCCTTTTTTTCAGGCAGAAAAGGATGTTTGTGACAGAAACATCTATTTCTGTATCTTCTGGGATCCATACTGCCTTAAAATATCTGTACAATTCAAGTCAGTTTATCTAGCATTAATGCACCCCTCCTGGGTACTGGGTACTCAGAATCCTGAAACTAATAAATTCAAGGAACTGCCCCATCGAAACCCCTATTCCAGTAGGGAAGACAAATATGTATGCAAGTAAACCAAATACCAGATGGAATGTGAAGTTGTTAAAGGAAAGCACAAAGTTCATGGGGAAATACCAGAGGAAGAGCTGACTTCTGGTTGGAGTATAAGGAAGGGAAGAGAATTTAAGCTAAATTTAGAATAATAATTTAGAATTTCAGCCATTAGATGATTAAAATAAAAAATAATGGAATTAATCTCTTGTAAAACAAGAAATTAAAGTAAATTTTGTGCTTGCCAGCAAAATAAACCTGTTCTAATCCATTCAATCATTTGTCTGTTCCATAAGTGTGGATTGAGTGCCTGTGACGTGCCAGGCACTGTCGAGAGCCAGAGAAGAGTAGGACAGCCTCCCTGCCCTCAGGACCTTCATTGTCTAGACAGGTAGTCAGAGATGTGCGTGTGAACAGTGATACCACAGAGAGACAGTTACCAGCCGAGGGGTGCACCAAATACTCTGAGAGCACCACAGACCTAAGGGCTTCTCAGACACATAGAGTTTTAAAGGTTCATTAGGGAGTGGGTCGAGAAAAACAGTCGTGTAAAGGGAATGTCATGTATGAAGGTGCAGAAGCATGAAGCAACGTGGGATGTTCACAGGACCTCAAGCATTCGTTTTGATGTCTCAAATGTAGGGCTGTAGGGGAGGAAAAGTTTTCCTTTACCCTCTTACAGTCCCTAGCTGGGTCTGAAAATTAAACTGATAAACACAGATTAACAGAAGAAAAGCACACAAATTTATTTAATGTGAGTTTTATATGACAGGGGAGCCTTCATGGGGTAAATGAAAACCCAAAGAAACAGACCTGAGTACTTTGTGTTAGGTTTGATGAAGAGTGGACAGCTGTGAGGAATGTGACTGGTCAGAAAGTATGAGGTTAGGGTAATAAACTGGGGGAAACTTAGCAAGTCCTGTTTGTTAGGATTCTTCTTAATGTTCCTTTGCCTTCAGAGATAAGGATGTTCCTTTCCTTCAGGTATTTTGCTGGCACCTCTCAGCGGAGGCTTTTATAACATGATTCAGGGAAGAAGGCTAAGGGGAGAAGAAAGTCATTTAGCCTCCTGCTTAAAATAGTCAATATACTAACGTGCTATCGTTTGGGGTAGCAAATCTTGAACACCATTAGAGTATATGGAAGGGGCAAGTGAGGGCAGGGGAGGTGAGAAATGAGGCTAGAAATAAAATCAAGAACCGGATCCTGAAGAGCTTTCCAGACCACGCGATGCAGATTGAACCTTATCCTATAGTAATCTTAATGAAAGATCCTACAGCTGGTTTTCTGGAGAATAAAGTTGAGCTGAGCAAGACAGGAAGTAGGAAAGCCTGTTTCAGCCAGTCAGGTGCAGGGTGGGATTAAGAAGCCATCACTCCTCCTCAGCCCCCACAGGCAATTTAGAATTTAAGCAAAGCTAACCATAAAGCAAGTCTCGTCAAACCCAAGTTCTGATTTTTCTTATGATGATTGTTTAAACACATTAAAAAAACCTCAAATACCAAAATATTTAAGACTTTTATTGCCTCCTGTCTTTGGTGCCCTTAGTGTGTTGGTGCCGTAAAAAAGCGTGTGCTCTCCACCTATTTATTGTAGGATCCAGCCTGGTCGGATGATAGGTAAAAAGATTGGGGTGATATTGAAGTGTGAGGACCAACGAGACTGAGTGAGGGCAAGAGAGAGGGCTGGGATGGTGCCCAGATTTCTGACTTGGCTGACAGGGCAGTGGTCATGCACTGCCTGTGCGTTTGCACTGCTCATGGTGCCTGACGTTGGGCAGAGGCCCCTTCCAGGCAGGCATGCCTCTGACGTCTGTTCTCTCTGCAGAGGGCTGCACCCTCAGTCCAGGCTCCGATGGGTAATGTAAATTGCTCTCATCTGAGAGCCCCTCTTAAGTCCCTCATAGACTTTGAAATCCTCAGGACTACATTCAGCCTCTGACATGTAACAACTGTCCCAGCACGGTCTGTCCTGAGGCCCCTGACACAACCTTGGCTCAGAATAGGAGGGCTCAGCAGGGGCCCCATTGCTTTCTCCCACCTCTTGTCCTCCCCTAGTGAATGGCTCCTCCATACAAAGGTAACCTAGTCCTCTCACTCCATCTGGGACTGTGGCTCAGTGACAAAGGGAGAAGATGCAGCCTGACAGAGACAGGACTTTATCCCAACGTCATGCGCAGTTAACCCACAGCCAGCCCTAAATCCTGTCTGGGAGCAAGGCTCCAGGCAGCAGCTACATATATTTCTGGGATTGTTCCTGAATATTCTGAAGCATCAAGGACAGAGTTGGAAAGAGAATTTTTCCCGTGATCCTGGGCGTAGTGTTCATTACACTGTTTTCTTCAGGATCCCTGAAGCTTTAACTTCAAGAGAAACAAACAAAGACAAATTTAGTGTGCATCCCAGCAATAGGCTCAAACAGAGCTTTAGCTCTAATGCCCTGTCCACATTCTTCCAGGTCCAGTGCCAGATATGGGCACCCAGGGGGCCTTTAATTTCATCTCCAATATTTGAGCATCCACTTCTGCTTGGGAGCGTATTCTATTGTCAGTTGGTGACTGTGTCACCATTTCAACCACTTGACCACTATGGTGCCAGATTTTCTTTCTAAGTCATCCTCTCTCTGGATTCAAAGTTCTGGAAAGTCTAAGCTTTGGAGGAGGCCAGTTTATTGTATCAGGGATGAGTAACTTTCACATACATGGTCATTAGAGACAGGCCACATCCCCCAGATACTGGCAGAGAAAAATTATTTTTGTTAGCCCTTAAGCCAAGAAAACGTCTGTTGTAATTACAAATAGTGAAAATAGCCATAACAACAGAAGCACATGCAGAAGTATACCGGGTAACATGTGATAAAGTTCCTTGAATTCTCCATCTCCACCCCAATTTCATTTCCCTCCCTCTTCCCTGTCAATAGTTGGGTAATCATGCATCCAGACCTTTTACTCAACTTTGCAGATAATTTTCCTTGTATACGAGGGTGGTCCAGAAAAAATCCGGGCATAGGTCTCCACCTAAATGAAGGGTGACGATTATCATGACACTCTCAGAAAGGTGTCTATTTCATAGACCTCATGGTTGTTCCCCTAAACACCCCTTATCTTTATAATGATAAGTGACTTATAAATTCATACTGAAGTAGCATGGGGTGGAGGAGGAGGGTGGGCTGAGAATCACAGCAGAAACCTTCTGAATCTTTGCATGTTCAGACTGTGATCTTTTTGCAGGTTTATGCATTTAAAGCATTTCTAGTCTCTGGTTGCTCATGACCTGCCCTGTGAGATGACAGATCCTCATTATTTCCTTTCACTTGCCTCCCTGGGGAAATTTTTTTCAGCCAGAAGTATCAGGTCAATTAGCAAGCACCATGGAACAGTGTGCAATTCTCAGAACTGGCTCCGAAAGCCTCCTGGCTCCCTGGCGGGCGACACTTAAACTGCCTCTCCAACATTGTGTAATCACTTCTTCAACCGCCCCAGATCCGTCCGCTCTGGGGAGGAAAGCGACTCTAATTACATTTGCCTTTGTCTTGTCAGTCACAGACGTGGGGCCCAGGAGTTCTTGGAGCAAAAAAGGCGCGGCCAGGCACCTTTTAGAGAGCAGCTGGATGGAAGATACCAGCCTTTAGAGATGTGAATGACAGAAAGGGAACAGGAATTGCCCGGAATTAGGTTATATTTAATCCGAAGTTATGGTCCAGGTGGTAGGAAAAAGATTTGGAAACAGCTGGCCAGGTAGTGTGCATCGAGTGAATGTTTTCTAGTATATTAATAACATTTTAATACCTTTGATTATTTTAAATGCGTTTTTAACAGCTTTATGGAGATATAATTCAAATACTATGCAATTCACTCATTTTAAATACACAAATCCAATGGCTCTTAGTATATTCAGAGAGTTGTACACACATCACCACAATCAATTTTAGAATATTTTCATTACCCTAAAAGGGAGTGCTGCTCTGCTTAGCCAGCGTTCTCAACTGTGCCCTCCCACAAACCCCAGGCAACCACTAATCTATTTTCTGTTTATATAGATTTGCCTGTTTTGAACTTTCCACCTAAATGGAATCACACAATGCATGGCCCTTCGTAACTACCATAATTCACCGTGTATAATGCACTCCTGTGTGTAATGCACACCCATGTTTTTAGCCCAAACTTTCAGGAAAAAAAATCTTTTGTTTTAATTTTTTAATTCAATTTTTTTTTTAGAGGTGAAACAAAGAAATAGTTTATTGAAGAGAAAGTACACTCCAAAGAGGTAGGAGTGAGCTCGAGCCGAAAAATGGCTCAAGAGCCCAAATTTTTATTTGTTGATATTTAGGTACTTGTTTTTTGTATTATAAAAGAATTTTAGCATTTATTTTTAACATATTATGGTACAAGAAATTTTATGTAACAATTACAAAACACAAGAACAGGTACAAGGTACAAGAAATTTTGTGTATAAATTTTTTATATAATAATATCAATATCATATTCCAGGATATTATTTTGCACATGGATAGTTATTGATTTCTAGAGTTACATAAGCATAAATAAAAGAATTAAAAACACTTACATAGATACAGAATTAGTACTACTCATGTATAATGTGTATCCTTATTTTTCCCTCACAAATTGGTGCAAAAAATTACTCATAGGGAGTTCCCTGGTGGTGTAGTGGCTTAAGGCTTCAGCACTGGCGCTGTCAGCACTGCGGCCTGGGTTCGATTCCCAGTCAGGGAGCTACCCACATACCAAAAAGAAAAAAAAAATTACTCATACACGGCAAAATATGATCATTTCTTTCAGTTAGCATAATATTTTCAAGGTTTGTCATGTTGTCATGTATATCAATACTTTCTTTTTATTGCATGACTATGCCACATTTTATTTATCCATTCATCAGTTAATGGATATTTGAGTTGTTTTTGCTTTTAACTATCATGAATTATGCTGCTATGAACATTTGTACATAAGTTTTTGTGTGGACATGTGTTTTCATTTCTTTTAGTTATATACCTAGGAGTGGAATTACAGGGTTATGTGTGATAATTATATTTTACTATTTTAAGAACTAACATTCTGTTTTCAGGGTGCCACACCACTTTACATTCCTACCAGCAGTGTATGAAGATTCCAGTTTCTCCATACCCTGACTAACACTTGTTATTATCTTTTTCACCCAAGCAACCCTAGTGGGTATGAAATTGTTATTTCCCTGTGGTTTTGCATTTCCCTGATGATAATGATGTCGAACATCTTTGCATGTATTTACTAGCCATTTGTAGATCTCTTTGGAGAAACGTCTACTCAGATCCTTTGCTCATTTTTAAATTGAGTTATTTATCTTTTCATTATGAATTTTATTTATAGATTTTAGATACAAGTTGCTTATCAGTTACATGATTTGCAAAAACATTTTCCCATTCTGTAGGTTGTTTTTTCATGATGGTGTCTTTTGAAGCATCACCATTTTTAATTGATAATATTCAGTTTATTTTTTCTTGGGTTGCTTGTACTTTTGGTGTTGACATCTAAGAAATCATCGCCTAACCCAAGGTTGTGAAGATTTATGCCAATGTTGTGAGAGCTTTATAGTTTCAGCTCTTACATTTGGGTCCCTGATTCATTTTGAGTTAACTTTTATTTATAGTATGATGTAGGGGTCTAACTTCATTCTTCTGCATGTAAATAGCCCTTTATTTTTTAACTATTTCTGTTTATTTTCTGAGTGGTTGCTCTAGGGCTTAAAACATACATTTTAACTTATCAGAACCTATTTTAGAGTTATAGTAACTTAATTCTCATGAGATCTAGAAACTACTCTTACAGCTCCATTCTGTCCTCCCCTTTATTGTGCTTTTTTTGCTGTAATTGTTACATCTCTATATGTTCAAAATACACTTTATTATAATTATTACTTTATATAATTTTATTTCTTTATATAATTTTATTCTTTTAAAGAAGCTGAGAGAAGAAAGAATAGCAAGTATAGACAGATTTGGGTTATTATAAGCTTGTGAATGAAAAATGCTCTCTTCTTTGCTTATCATCACATCCCCTGCACCTAGAACAGTGTAACATAGTACGTGCTTAGTTAATATATAAAAAAATGAATATTGATCTCAGTAGAGATAATAAATGCACTCCCAGAGAGAGGGTCTCAATAAGATGTGGAGATGGATAATGAAGAGATTAAGAGAATAAGGTTACGTGAGTCGTGGTGATGTTGGGGAAGAGATAATAATCATAGTGAAAAGTAAGGAGAGTGTGATTTTCTCATTCAGTGTCTTATGTATCTGATGCCTAGCACAGTGATAGCATATAGTAGATACTCCAGTAAATATCTTATGAATGACTGAAGCATCCTATGACTGGTACAGATCTTGGAAGATGAGGCGAGAGAGTTTCAGCCTTAAAAGTCCCTGGGCTCCCTAACTGAACACAACCTCTGCCTCTTTTCAGTGCCTGTGGCTCAACACTGGTGCTTCTTCTGGGGTTCTTACCTTGTATCCCACATTCCCACTGAACTGTCAGCTCCTTTTGTGAGATTTGAGAAGGATGACCAGTCACTGAGGATTGAGAAGTACAAGTATTGTTGGTTAGGACTGAGCAGGGGGAAGACAGGTAAATTTGTCACGAATCAGGTTGGTAAGGTGGAGGGTGGGCAGTGAGAAAAGGAAGATAAAAACTAGTGGTGATAGACTGAGACAACTGAGAGAAAACCTGTGACATTCTATATTTATTTATGCATCAATTCACCCACAATATTCCTTGAAAGCCTGCTTTGAACTAGGTGAAAGATGCACATAACAGAGTGTTCAAGTTTCCTTATGCCAAATAGTAAATCTCAGACATAAAAAAATTTCTTCGTGGTTGTAAAAACATTCTGGAAATAACTGTATAACCCACTGTATTGGTTACGATAAGATACCCATGACTGGAGCCCCTCTCCTGCCTGCATCCCAGCTGGAGATGCTACCTGACTTCCCTGAGCTCATTAAAGATTCTTTTCTGTAAAGTTGAGGTGTTAGTACCTACCTTCCAGATTCCTGTAAGGATTAAAAGGTGACTACAAGTACAGTACCTCGAATGGTGCCTCCCACATAGTATGTACTATATAAGAGCTAGCTATTGTTATTGATATAAAATTATTACTTTAAAAGACTAGAATTGTTAGTTGAAATTATCCAGTACATTTCAATAACATTTTAGATTCCTATTTTCCATACTACATAGTTACCTAGACATCTTAGTATCAGCCATTTATATATATCTTATTTATTTTACAGGTTGAGCCATTAAGAAGCAGCAACTCTTTTTTTATGTATGTTTGTTTCTTGTTTAATGATTACTGCAGCAAAGAACTGTTTTCTATCTTTGAAAAAACAGCTTTACTCCAGAGGTACTAGAACCAGTGTCCCCTAGATGGATACTTCAGAGGACAGGAAAGCAGTTTCTTGTCCTTCAAACTAAGTTGATAAGAATGAATTCTTGCCTGAGATTTCAAAGCTGTGGCAGATCAATGGACTCAGGAATCAAAGGCACCAAAGGTGATGTTTCTAATGTAAATGTGCAAGCCTTTCAAAACAATTAAAGACTTCCTAGTTAGTTTTATCATGTAAAAGAGCAGCATCATGAAATTTATTTTTTGAGGCTTAAACAAAATCTTTACAAAGATACAGTCAAAAGGTTGAATGTTTATTTCCTTCACTGAATGCAAGAACCTCCCCTACCCCCAATCAAAGAGTACCATAACCCATTTGAATTTTTTGGACCCTTGAAGTACAATTCTCTTTTGCAATTAAGATTTGTCTTACTGTAGAACTGCAAGTCCCTTCCCATCGATTTTCTTAGTAAAAGCATAGGACATACTTCAAACACTGAACATGGCACCTGCTGTTCTTATCTCAGCAGCAGATCCCCTAGATTTAGTCATGCATATGCACACTGAGTGTCCAGGACATTGGGTTCCTCAATAAATGCATCATGTGGGGAGGGAGTTGATGACACATAATAAGTGTTGAATAAAATGTTGTCAAATGAATGAATGACGGTGGTGATGATGAAGTAAAAATGAATTGATCATAAACAGGAGTCTCATATAGATTTATCCTGAATGATCCCAGACAAGTCATTTAACTGGATCATCCCATGCCTCAGTATCCATGTCTTTAAAAGAGAGTACACATTGACTGAAATACAGGGTCTGGCAGAAATAGCACTGACGCTGTACATGAATGTCTCACATGAGATGAACAGCATTGTGAACATTTCACCTAAGATGTCACCTAAAGTGTGCTTGAGTGTGATATTGTTGTGTGTCAGAATTGCACGCTTGGGGAGTTCCCTGGTGGTGTAGTGGCTTAAGGCTTCGGCGCTGGTACTGTCAGTGCTGTGGCCTGGGTTCGATTCCCAGCCAGGGAGCTACCCACATACCAAAAAGCAAAAAAAAAAAAAAAAAAAAAAAAAAAGAATTGCACGCTTGTGATTTTGTAATAAAAGATGTGGTATAGCTTACCAGCTCATTAAAAAAAAGGAGGTGTTACTTGTGCTGGACCTTGTATAATTGGTGGTTTTAGGAGTAAAATAGAGCTATGTTAACCCAAAATAATCACAGAGAAGACTTCCACTGCTCAGTCACCTGGTTACAGTGTAGAGCAGGAAACAATCTAAACACCAGGCTATTCAGGCTGTGAGATGACCAATCTCACACTGGCCATCAGGAGGATAAGCACTCACTCTCACTTGGCCTGAGGTTTTTTCCAGCAATTAATGCCAACAGGTAAAACAAACACCATTATAGAAATGCAATTTACACAATTATTTATCCTCACTGATGATCCAAAGTGAGAGGAAGAAATAACACATAAGTAGGATGATCACATTACATATCATCCAAACAAGGATACTTTTGAGAGTAAAAAAGGAGCTAATAATATTAATTACATTGGGAAACACTTGGCCAGACTTAGGCAAACTATTTTAGAATGTATGGTCAGCCTGGGTCTATGCCATGCCCAGAAACAGTCCAAGTGTGCAGGACCAATTTAAGTTTAACCCTTTTTGCCTAACTGAATTTTCCCTTTCCTGACCCCACCTTTTCTAATAGAACTCCTTCTAACTCCTCGTAAGATCTAGGTAGACCACCTGAAGCTTCACCTTCATTTTCTAGTTAGATGCAGGGGTGTCCAAACTTTGGCTTCCCAAGGCCCCATTGGAAGAAGGAAGAACTGTCTTGGGCCACACATAAAATATACTAACACTAACAATAGCTGGTGAGCTAAAAAAAAATGTGCATGTATAATTTTTATAATGTTGTAACAAAGTGTACAAATTTGTGTTGGGCCACATTCAAAGCCATCCTGGGCCTCATGCAGCCCATGGACCACAGGTGGGACAAGCATTAGTTACAGCATCTACATGTATTTTTCTCATTATAAAATCATTAACATTACTGAGAAAATATAAGTGAGGCATATGCCTTCTGCTCCATTTGGCGAAATTCCACCTGTGTATTTAGTTAATATACTTACGTGACTGTCCTACAGTTACTCACTTCCTATTCTCTGATTCTGTATGAGTCCTAGTGACCCGTACACATTCTCCTGAGTGTGCTGACGTAACACGTTTTATTTCTACTAAGGAAACTTTATACCTTTCCTTCCTCCACAACAATAGGTTTTCCTCCTAGCACTGTCCACTCAACAGTCACAGGGTGTTGACATCCCAGCTGGTGGTGCCCATTAGAACAGCTGTGTGTTGTGGTGGAAAAGAGACAAATCTTTTCTGTATTTGTTCAACAACTATTTAATCGAGCAGTTATTTTGTGCCAGATACTGTTTAGAGCCAGGGGTGCATAGTCTAGTCTGTAATTTGTCTATTGGTTTTCTCAATGGTATCTTTTGATATTTGGAAATTTTTAATTCTGATGAAGTTAAATGTTGATTCCCCCCTCCCCCCCGTTATATAGTTGATGCTTTTTGTATCCAGTCCAAAAAATTTGACCTACTTCAAGGTCCTGAAGATGTTCTCCTATGTACACTTCCAGAAACATTTTGGTTCTAGGTTTTTCTGTTTAAGTCAATGATCCATCTTAAATTAATTGTATGTATCGGGTGAGATAAAAATTGAAATTCAGCTTTTATTCACACAGGTATTCAGTTGACCCACAACCATTTGTTAAAAAAGATTTCCCTTTCCTCATTGAATTGACTTGGTGCCTAAATGGAAAATCAATTGACCATAAATGGATGGGTCATTTTCTAGACTCTTTTTTGTTTTGTTTTGTTTTTTGTTTTTTGTTTTTTGGTATGTGGGTAGCTCCCTAGCTGGGAATCAAACCCAGGCCGCAGCACTGACAGCGCCAGCGCCGAAGCCTTAAGCCACTACACCACCAGGGAACTCCCTAGACTCTTTTTTAGATCTCTTGATCAATTGGTCTATACTCATCCACTGTCTTGATTCTGTAGCTCTTAGGAATAGAGTCTAAATAAGTCAAACATGATCACTACTCTTAGGAGCTAACAATCTGATGAGGACAGCCTGACATAGAAGTCATAATTGTATAATGCGGAAGTGGAGAAAATCACAGTTCTAGTTACAGGTGTTGAAAGTACAAAAGAGAATTCCCACCTGGTTTATGGAGGGTAGGTGGGTGCGAAGCTTTCTGAAAGAGACAATACCTAAAATGATGCTTAAGGGACAAGTAGGAGTTGGCAGAAGGTAGGAGCAAGTCTTAAGTAAGAGTGAGTAACTGGTGTGGCTGCAGTGGAGTGGATGTGTACATGTGGGGGAGAGATTTGGAGGAGGTGACATTGAAGAGGAAGGGTACAACACTGGGAAGAACCTTGAAAGCCATTTTAAGGGTCTTCGCTTTTACTCTGAGTGATATGGGAAGTCATTAAAGGGTTTCGAGTGGAGAAGTGACGTGATCTGATACCTTTCAGAGAGATCCCCTCTGAACAGGCCATGTTGGGGGCGTGGGGAGGGGAGCGGGGGCAGGTAACAACAGAAGCTCTGAGACCAGCTATAGAAACGGTAACTATAATCTAATCAAAATTTGACGGTGGCTGGATTCAATGGCAATAATGGGAAGGTTGTGATTTGGGTATTAATGGGATGAAGTGACTGTTCTGGATTTTTTTTTTTTTTGTATGTGGGTAGTTCCCTGGCTGGGAATCGAACCCAGGCCGCAGCGCTGACAGCATCAGTGATGAAGCCTTAAGCCACTACACCACCAGGGAGCTCCTGGATATATTTTGAAGGTAGGTCCAATAGAATTTGCGGACAGATTGAACATGAGATGTAATTTTTTTTTAAAAAAAGGAGTTAACGTTTTTGGCTTCATCTGGTAGAATGTGTTACCATTTACCAAGATGTGAGAGGAATAAGTCTGGGGAAGAAAATGAGAAGCTTGGTTTTCCTACTCTAGAGTAAATATGAGAGACTGCTACCCAAAGTACAAGTCATTTCCCCTGCAGAGGAGCTAGGCAAAGGACGTGGGTAATGACAGTCATCCTGTGAGCTATCAAGCCCAACGTGAGCAGCAGTGTTCTAGGTGATGGGGGAACGTCAGAGAAGGGACTTGGTGCCCAGTGTGTGGACATAGGCACCCAAGGACAGCTCGTGAGGAGTCTCGACTCACACAAATAAAACAGAAAATAGATGAAGCCAAGGCCCAGATTATGAGATCCAGATCTCAAGTACCACAGGATAGTAGCAGTGTGCTCAGGAGTAGTCAAAGAGGCCTTCTAGAAGGAAATGGGAGAAGAGTAATTTTCACAGAATGCAAGATAGTTTGAAAGGGAAAAGGGCAAAATTGTGGGAAAAGCAGGAGCCACATAGAACACAGATAGTCTAGGCCTGGCTGCAAGTTGTTGGGAAGATTTAAAGAAAAGGGCTCCTGGTACATAGTAAGCACTTGATAAAGAACAGCTAATAATACTACTATATTGGGGGAATTAGATGAAGATAAAACTGTAAAGCTCTCCTGAGTCCAGAGCCTCCCTCATGTCAGTGCCTACTCGGTTAATGCCTTTCTCCTTTCCCAAGTTGTTTTCTAAGGCTTCTAGAAAACCTTAAAATCCAACTTTCTAAATAGGTTGTGAGGAGGAACAGGAACTGGGCTGTACTATTTCAGCATGCCCATTGTAGGCTTATGGGTTTTTAATAATCTTGTTCATATGAATACTACAAAGGTCCAGAAGAAGGCAATGTGGCACTTGGACTTCAGGAAGGTTTCCTTCCCTCCCAGCTCCCCACACACAAACCCACCCCCAGCCCATCCCCTGCCAAAAAAAAAAGTTTAGAAATCTACCCTTTGTTGTTAAAACAGAGAATCTCAGAAGGTCAGAGCTGAAAGATCTTTAGATAGTCTGGGGTCCAGCACTCTTCCTTGCTAGTAAAAACACTGAAGCCCACCGTGGGGAAGGGACTTGCTTAAGGTCACACAGGTATTCATGGGAAAGCCAAAACCCTGACCTCATTCTGATCCTACTCAATTAGTGCTTATTCTATCCCTCTATCTGGTTGTTTGATTTGGGTTGTTTGATTTGGGAGACTCTCCCTTAAAAGCAGAGCTTCTAAAACTTGTGTCATGTACTTGCAATTTTTAAAGGAATAAAATTGTCACAACTTTCTGGATGGATGGGACTTAAATTATTTTATGATAGATAAATATAAATAAAATTTCTACATTAAAGATACTGAAAATGTACAAATATAAAACTCCATTTAAATTCTTTTTCTTTATAGCTTATATACAACTATAAAGCAAAACAAATTTTACCAAGTTAAATACAAACAATTCAAACCAATGAAATTTAGATTAACAGTACTATTTGAAAACTATGGAAAAAAAAGAAAACTATAGAAGGTATTGTTTTGTTAAAATTAACTTTCTATTCATAAGTATATTAAGTAAACATAGTACTTTTTAAACAATAACATACTTATTTATATCACCTTTGTTTCTTTGATATGCAGTCCTCAATAAATACTTGTGAATTTGCTTTGTATGAAGATATAATTTGAAATATTTTGAGATATTATAAAACCAAAATCTGAAGTCTCATCAATTGTTAATCAATTGTTACTCTATCCTTGACCCACATACTTTCTTCCTATCTACCTATCATCTATCTACACATTTCTAATTTTGAAGTAACTATACATGTTATAAGACATTCAAACAATACAGAAACATATGAAATAAGAAATCAAGTGAGTTCATTGTGTAAGCATTATAAACATTATATGACATTAGGTTATATAAATAGTCGGTTGCTGTTAACAAAGGTCAAAACAACTGAGGCTTAACAAAGGTAGACTCTTATTTCTATCACATCGAAATCTACAAGTTAGCAATTGAGGGCTGATGTGGTGACTGTGCCACTGTGGGAACCCAGGATCCTCCTCTTCCATGGCTCTGCCTAATTCATGGCTTCCATCTTGGTCTAAAATGGCTGTTTGCATTAACACAACCATGTCCGTATTCCAGTCAGCAAGAAGAGGGAAGAAAGAAGAGGTGAAGGCATGCTTCTTTCCTTTAAGGGCACAGCCAGGAAGTCATGTTTATCATTTTTGCTCACAGCTCATGAACAGAACTTAGACACATGGCCAAAGCTAACTAAAAGGGAAACACCTCAGTTGGATAGCAATGTGCCCAACTAAAACTTTAATGTTACAGAATAGTGGTTTTCAAATCTGGCTACACAACAGAATCATCTGGGAAACTGAAACACAGACAAAAATGTATGCTCTCCCTCAAGATCAAATAAATCAGAATCTTTGGGAGCAGGGCTTCCACATTTCTAAAACAGTTACCTAGTGATTGGATGTAGATCAAGGCTGAGAACCACCACTATAGAAGAAAGAACCGATAGAGGCGGGTAATTCATCACCTCTACCTTACCTCCTGTCCCTACTCTCAACTGAACTGCCCACCTTCCCCCTCCACCCCCACCAAGTTGTCATCTACCAGTTCTTCCAGACCTTTTTCTACGACTATACAAATAAACACGTACATACGTATGCATGTGTCCCAACACTCAATAGTAACTCCAGAATTTTTATATGGGTGGGACTGGGGATAGTAATATTACTGGAAAAAAAACACAAGCCTCTACATTTGCTTGCATGGTACTTTACATTAATTGAAGAAAATATGAATTACCTATATCAAAGAATAGGGAGATCTGATGGAGAATTGAGGTTGTGGGAGAACTAAAGCCCACCTAAGTCACCTCTTGATTCAGTCCTTATAAGCATCAGATAGTAAATCATTTATCTTTTGCCAGTAGTTTGAAATGCCATTTCAGTTACCTACTAAATTTCCATGTCTATGAAGATCTTTTTAAAAATAATCTTTAGCCTCTTTCTGTACCCGGCGCAGCCATGGCTCGTGGTCCCAAGAAGCATCTGAAGCATGTAGCGGCTTCAAAGCACTGGATGCTGGATAAACCGACCGGTGTATTTGCTCCACGGCCATCTACTGGTCCTCACAAGCTGAGGGAATGTCTCCCTCTCATCATCTTCCTAAGGAACAGACTGAAGTATGCCCTAACAGGAGATGAAGTAAAGAAGATCTGCATGCAACGGTTTATTAAGATTGATGGCAAGGTCCGAACTGATGTAACGTACCCTGCTGGTTTTATGGATGTCATCAGCATCGACAAGACC
>PVJL010006935.1:0-66868 GCA_004026885.1 Lyroderma lyra
CAGCGCTGACAGTGCCACCGCCGAAGCCCCAAGCCACTACACCATCAGGGAACTCCTGATTTTTCAAGTTGAATTATTAATAAATGAGCTTTTTGAGGTGTTTTGATTCAGAATTTGAGCTCCCTGTTAAAATAATGGTGTCTTTAAGTTCTCTAGTCATTGATGCATTCATTCAACAACTACATTAGGTTTGAAAGTAGAGGATGAATAAAACAAGAATTTCTTCCCTCAATGAAATTATAAATTTGCTGGTCATCTGGTGATAAAAAAAAATTAACTGATAAATTGGTACATTGTAACTAAATAGCAGGATTAACTAACTACTTCATAATTGAGGTAAAAGAAATAGTAAAATTTATTAGTGCAGATGGAAATAACCCTCGGTTTGAGGAAGAAAGTTGGTATTTAAAATGGATAAAGTATGTTTAGACACTTAATGATTCCATATAACTGTTAACATAAAAATATATCAGTGAATTAGAACTGCTTGGATTTGAGTCCTGATTTTACCACTTTATAGTTGCTATGAGCTTTGGCAGATTACATAATTTGTGTGCTTAAGCTTCTTCATTTATGTAGTAGGGATAATAATAATAGCTACATAATAGATTGTGAGGATTAAATTCATTAATATATTACTTAAAGGAATGTTTGGCATTTAGTAAATTGGCTACAATTTTAACAGATACTTTCCATCGTTACTGTAGTCTTCATAATTTTATTTTTCCTTTTTTTGGGGGGGAGGGAATGTGGGTAGTTCCCTGGCTGGGAATTGAACCCAGGCCACAGTGTTGACAGCGCCAAAGCCTTAAGCCACTACACCACCAGGGAACTCCCAATAATTTTATTTTTAATGGTGGCATAATATTTGATTCCAGAAAGGTACCACAATTTATTTTTTCTTTGGGATTCATTTTCATTGTAGAGGAGAAATATTTGTATTGTTGAACTAAAATCATTGTTTCTCCATTTTCTTGGGTATCTTGAATTTTAAGATGAGAAAGCATTTAGATGTGTAGTGGGGCTTTTTCTTCCCCTGAGATTTAAATTTAAATTGTAAATGAATATCTATAGAGAAGAAGCCAAGAGTTTTTAAAGTAATTCTTTTAGGCCTTCAAATGGTATCCAAAAGTTTAACTGAATAGTTTAACTGCCCTCTTTTGAAGAATTCTAAAGTAGCTATGGCCTTGTGATCATTACTGGGTTGCTTTATGTTGGGAAATTTTTGGCAGATCATTCAAAAACTAGTTATATTGTCTTTCCCAGCTTGAATTTAAAAATTAATGGAGCATATCAGTATAGCAGCCTCAGAAAATTAGCTGAAGCACAGGGTTCTTTTAGACAACGTTTTAGGTCCTTTATTACCATTTGAGTATACATGCATGATAATCCTTTGGAAAACTAAAATACGATAATTTAGCTGCTAACACACAGCTCACAATTACTGACTACAGGTGAATTTACTTTAGCATATACTTACTGCTTTGGATTAGTAATATAGATACAGCCAACAAATGAACTGATTATGTGACAAAAATACATTCACTGTTAAAATGTATTTCAAACTATTAATTTAAACTTTTGCCAGTAAATGAGAGGTAACAATAATTTGAAATACTTGGAATAAGTGTGTTCTCCAGTGAATAAACTGTATCTTAAACTCACTTAAAAAAAATCCAGAGCCCCCTTTCAGAACAATGTCATATCATTACCAAATATAGTAGCCAGGAGAATACTTAAATAACAAATTGGCATTATGCTTGTGGAAGATGAATTACAGTTAAGTATTTTTCTCTTTGTAAAATGTTTATGCATGTGATTTTGTGAAAAATAGGCAGTATGTTGTGTTGATAACAGGCAATTACATTTGACTCATCTTCCACCATATATCTATACTCTTGTGAGACCTGAAACCTCTTCTTATTAGCCCTCATTTAGTCCTATTACAACACATGTTCATTAAATTAGGTTCCATATTTATCAAGCAAGGTGATATTAAATGTTGAAGGGAAGAAAAACATGAACAAAGTAGGCCTCTGTACTTAAGCTTATTTTAGTGTGTTGAATAAAGTAGACATGCAGGTTACAGAATTTTAAACCAACTTAAGCAAAGAGGTGAATTACTGGGTTATGTGGGTTGGATTCAGATGTTTAATGTAAATATCCATAGTCCATTTCATTTCATTTAACTTAGCTCTGCCCTATTCTGGCTTGGATGTATTCTCAGGCATTCCCCAGGTGGTAGCAAAGATAGCCACATCAGTTCAGGCTGTTAGCTTAGCAACCTGAATGATAAGTTTCCTTTCCAACAGTAGAGTCTCGTTTGATCAGAACTCAACCAGAACTCAAGCAACTGGGGAGAGTGCCGGTTGCTTGAGTTCTGGTTAATGGATAGTTAGTTCACTTACATTTATTCAGCACTTATCAGTCCTTACGGGTGCCAGTTAACTGAGTCTACTGTAGTTTCAGAAATCTTGGGGTTAACTCTGTCCAGACTTGAATCCTCTCAAGTGGTAGCAGGCAGGGAGAAGAGGAGGGTAAGGATGGTCTAGCCCTATTTGAACTACGTGGAGTAAAAGAGAAATAGTGTATTTTGCCAGTGTATAATGCACTCCTGTGTACAGTGTGCAGCTACATTTTGGGCCCATACTTTCAAGGAAAAAAGTCTTTGGTTTTGGTTTTTAATTCAAATAGGTACTTGTGGGGTTTTTTGTATTATAAAGGAATTTTAGCATTTTTAAATTTTTAAAAAATTTTTGTTGTTAGACTTATTGGGGTGACATCTGTTAGCAAGGATTACATAGGTTTTAGGCATACAATTCTACAGTGCATTGTCATCTGCATTTATTTTTTTAACAACATGGTACAAGAAATTTTATGTATGAAATTTTTTTTATATAAAAACGATCGTATTCCAGGGTATTATTTTGCCTACAGATATTGTTATTGATTTCTAGAGTTACACTTTTAACTCAAAGCATAAATAAGAATTAAAAACATTTATAAAGATATGAATTAGTACTACCCATATGTAATGCTCATACTTATTTTCCCCTCAAATTAGGGCAAAAGAGTGCACATTGTACATAGCAAAATATGGTAAGTAGTTTCCAAAAAGGAAGCTGTAGATACTAATACCAGAAAGGATGCTTAGCAGACAAAAGCAGCATAAAGTCTACAAAGTAGATTAAAAAGATGAATTCTGATAGGACTGCTTTAAGAAAAACTTTGGACAGGAGGCTGCATTTTAATTGGGCCCTAAAGGATGAGTAGATTTTTTTCCCTCAAGGCAGAGTGAGTGAAGAAAGGGCTTTCTAGGTCACTCACTTGAGAACTTTGGCAGTGAAAGGAGAAAATGAAAATGGAAGCCACTAGAATCTAAAAAGGGAACATAAAGAAATTACCCCCCTTAGTATGGAGAAAACTTGAGCATTTTTATGACAGAGGAGAAGAAAAGCAAGTAAAGGAGGAATTAAGGCAAAGGAGGGAATCATTATAAAGAAGCAGTGGGATTAAGAATATATGTAGAGGGCCAGTTTTAGAAAGAAAAGAAACAGTTCATTCTCTGAGAACAACTGAAGGAAGGTGGTGGTGGTGTCTGTAATGGTTTAAACTGAAATTGACTGTTAAATAGATAAGTTGCTTCAGTTTGTGTTTTAAAACTAAGAAGAAAAGATTTGTCATTTATCTATTGCTATGTAACAAACCATTCCAAAATGATTTTGTGGGTTAGTAATTTGTCTTAAACTCAGGTTGGATAGTTTCTTCTGATCTTTCCGTGGGTCACTCATGGCTGTGGTCATGTGGGCCATGAATGGATGATCTTAAAATGGTGGCTTCACTCACATATTTGCTGGTTGGTGCTGGCTTGTTGCCTTGGCCTCTCCTAGGCTCTCATGCTCTATGAGCATTCTCTTGGCAATAGCTGTTCTCAAAGAAAGGAAGAGCTGAAGCAGTCAAACTTTTTATGACCTAAAAGAACTTGCACAGTGTGACTTCTTTCATATTTTCTTGATGAAATGAAGTCACAAAGCCAACTCATCTGAAGTAAGGAAATAAACTCCACCTCTTTATTTATGGGAGGAATGTATACTCGAGTGGAAGGAATTTGTGTCTATTCCCCACTCCCCCCAGCATTTTAATGTGAAAAATTTCAGTCATGCAGGCAAGTTGAAAGAATTTCAGAGTGAATATTCAAATACCTACCACTTAGATTGTACTGTTAACATTTTTCTATACTTTATCACATATTTATCCATCTATTATCGCTCTATCCATCAATTTCTTATTTTTATGCATTTCATTGTAAATTATAGATAGTAGTACTTTCCTCTAAGTACTTCATGTAAACTTAACAAGAATCAATATTTGTGCATTTTTTTCTTTTGATAAAAACTTTATGTACAATGAAGTATACAAATTTTAAATGTGTAGCATGCCTAGAATTGTGGTCTGTCACAGAAGGGAAAAATTTGGGATAGCTTTTCAGTGAAATGCCTTAAATTCAATTATTTGTATAAAAGAATTGCAAAGGATGTATTCCTTGAATACCTTTTCTTCATGTCCTCAATATTAATAATTTTTTCATTTAGTATTACCTTAACAATTAGCATTTTCATTTGTTATGTTAATTTGAATTTACTTTGGGTGTTTCCCTATATTCTTTCATTAAATATTTATTGAGCATATACTGTTGACAAGCACTATGCTAGGAAAAGGATGTAAGCAGGAGCACTCTTGCTAAGTATTCAAGCTAGGTGTAAAACCAGATTAGATCAATAAATGGGTTCCATTTATTGGGTGCTTATACACAAGGCCACTGATAAGCACTTTTAGTTGCATTGTTTTATTTAATCCTTTTAATTTGAGAGATAGATATTTTTTCATTTACATGTTAGGTAACTTAAGCCATATGGAAAAGTTTTCACTTGCCCAAGGTCTTACAGCTTCATAAATGAAGGTGGTGTGACTTCAGAACCCACTTTTCCTGCATCATATTGATTAGAAGCAGGAAATGTGATCTCTGTCACGCAGTGAATAACTAATCTTTTAATTGGTCATACTGCTTCATAGGGTAATCTTGATCTGGATTGTCTTAAATAGAGAAGTACAAGTTTTTAAAAACTGATCTGTGAGAAAGTTTAATAAACTGTCTTCTACTCTATGAATAAATATTTTAGCAACTCTGAAGGAGAAATTTTAGAATTATAACTTGATTTAACTGAAGAGAATCAGAAATGTGATCAAAACTGACAAATTCAGGTTTTCTTACGATTTTTTGTTTTTTTCTTTTTTCTTATGATATTTTGATAGAGTAATAGTTCCTTGATTTTATTAACTAGGTATTGAGTACTTTTATTTTTGAGTGGCTTTTGAGCAATTTAACAAATAACAAAAGATTGAAGCCCTTTTTTACTTGATATTTGCATAACAGTAAACCCTGTCAGAACTCTTGCAGGTAAGTAAGTAGCATTTCCGTCATTTCATGCCAAGAATTCTGCCAGAATTGCTACTGTTTAATGGTACCCATTATGACAGCTGAAGTGAAAGCTTGTTGAGTTCATGTTCAGCTTTTCTGTTAGGTCAGGGAATGGAATAAGGTCATGTATGTCTAAATATCTTCCTTAACCCAACAGTGAGCATAAAATATTTTAAAAGTG
This sequence comes from Lyroderma lyra, assembly GCA_004026885.1. NCBI lineage: Eukaryota > Metazoa > Chordata > Mammalia > Chiroptera > Megadermatidae > Lyroderma > Lyroderma lyra. The sequence goes on from PVJL010006935.1 coordinate 5,661, forward strand.
TTCCTTCACCCAGATTTCCCCAAACTGTTCATTTTATTTTATTTGGTAGTGTAGTTGTAAGTGGCTAAATTATATGAGGTAGATTGAAAACAAATAACTTTGTTTAAAAAATCTAATTGAGTGTTATGTTTATTTTTGTGTATAGGTCTTGCTATTTTTGGAGCTACACAGAAAAAATAGACTAAGGGAAGGTTTGTCTTTTAAGCGGACATGGCTCAGATATCCAGCAACAATGGATTTAAGCAGTGTTCATCTTCAAATCTGGAACCAACAAGAACAAAAGATGTGGATAAAGAAGAAGCATTACAGATGGAAGCAGAGGCTTTAGCAAAACTGCAAAAAGGTAGACAAGTGACTGATAATCAGAGAAGCTTTGAGTTATCAAGCAGCACCAGACAAAAAGCACAAGTATATAACAAACAGGATTATGATCTCATGGTATTCCCTGAATCAGATACCAAAAAAAGAGCAGTAGATATTGATGTAGAAAAGCTCACCCAAGCTGAACTGGAGGAACTACTGCTGGATGACAGTTTTGAGACAAGGAAAACACCTGTATTACCAGTTACTCCTGTCCTGAGCCCTTCGTTTTCAGCACAGCTCTATCTTAGACCTACTATTCAGAGAGGACAGTGGCCAAGTAGTTTATCTGGGCCTTCCACTTGTACTTTACCTTCTATTTATCAATCAACTTACAATAGTAAACAAAGTGCATTCCAAAATGGCTTCAATCCAAGAATGCCTAGTTTTCCATCCACAGAACCTATATATTTAAGTCTTCCAAGACAGTCTCCATATTTTTCATATCCTTTGACACCTGCTACACCCTTTCTTCCACAAGGAAGCTTACCTATCTATCAACCAGTAGTCAGTCCTGACATGGCAAAGCTGTTTGACAAAATAGCTAGTACATCAGAATTTTTAAAAAATGGAAAAGCAAGGACTGATTTGGAGATAAATTCAAAAGCTACAATCAGCAATCTACAGGTATCTCCAAATTCTGAAGATATCAGTAAATTTGACTGGTTAGACTTGGATCCTCTAAGTAAGCCTAAGGTGGACAATGTTGAGGTATTAGACAGTGAAGAAGAGAAGAATATTCCAGGTTTGCTAGCAGAGGATCCTTGGGATGCTGTTCTTCTTGAAGAGCGATCACCAGCAAGTTGTCACCTTGAAAGAAGGGTGAATGGAAAATCTCTTTCCGGGGCAATGGTAACAAGAAGCCAGTCTTTAAATATTCGAACAACTCAGCTTACAAAAGTCCAGGGCCAAATATCTCAGGTATAGCCTTTTCTTACTAACTTCTCAAACTTGTGCATAACTTATTAGGTAAAATATATTTTTCATTTTGAATCGTATTTTCTTTGTTCTTAAGTGTGCTATGACTCTTAGATTGTGTACTAACAGATTAAATGTATTTGAGCCAATTGAAAAATTGCTTGCTATTATTAATATTATCTTTTCTAGGATTATAAATTTAAAAACCTGTTTTCAAAGGATCTGGCTATCACTGATAGACTTTTAAGATAATTTTTATCTGTCTCTCTCTGCCTTCCCATTACATATAGTCCTACTTTTTCTTGCTTATCTCTTTTATTTTTCCAACATAAAACAAGGAATTAGGGTTTTTTAACCCCATTATAGAACTTCTTAGTACAATGTTTTATTGTTTTTAATCATGAATAAATAGAAAGGGGGAAGGGAGAATAACCTCAGAAAGACAGGAGAAAAACTATTTAAAGCAAAGAATCAAACTTTACTTTATATGTTGTAGTTGCTAAGTTCATATAGTTTTACTATCTGGAAAAATTAGTTAAGGGTAGCTGGGGCAGGATGTCTTCCCTCAGAAGAGAGGCAGAAGGATTTAGATTTTTCCTTTTCACATTTAGTATACCTAATTGGAGATTTCTGTTTTGCTCTTATAACATCTGTGGATTCTAGGAATGTTAAGCCTAATTCTCACCTTAATGTGAATTATATCATTCAGTGCCTAGTTTCTCATTAGGCACTAGGAATGAAGTAGCATTTAGGGAGAGAGTAAAGTGAATTTTGCATAAATTGGATAGGTTTATGTGAAATTGTTGACTTTAAAGAGCCAATTAGGATGTCTGGAGGAGAAAGAGCCAGGTATCAAGAAGTTTTAGAAGAAATGATGGTGGTATTTTGGATGACATCAGAATCCAGAAAAATCTTAATCAGTGTAATGGTTTCCAAATGTACTTTGACTACAACTCACAGTAAGAAACACATCATTAAATTCTCTTAATCTTTTCAGTACTATATACAAATTTAGTAACAGTCTCTGAATACTTTTCAATTAAAAAAAATTACAAGTTAATTACACAATTTAAATTGAATTATTAATACAATGTCAGATTATTTTCACTTAATAGTCCATGTTGTCTTGTCATAATTTTTGGTTCTGTTTTTACAAAATAACAATCATTCTGGAAGTATTTGAAGGGAAAATGGGAAACTTTATGTCAAGAATCACCCCAAAAATGTAAGGGGAATGGAATTCCTGTCCATCTTGTTTAGCTTTTGGTGGGGTAGTTCCCTGAGTGGGGATTGAACCCAGGCTGCGGTGGTGAGAGGGCTGAAGCCTACCCACTACACCACTGGGGAACCCTCTTGTTTAGCTTTTTGAGGAACCACCAAACTGTTTTCCATAGTTGCCACGCCATGTGCATTCCCACCAGCATTGTCTGAGAGTTTCAGTTTCTCTACATCCTTGCTAACATTTGTTATTTTCTATTTTTTTGGATTATAGCCGTTCTAATGGCTGTGATAAGTCGTATCTCTTTGTAGTTTTGATTTATATTTTCCTGATGACTAATGATGTTGAGTATCTTTTCATTTGCTTATTGGCCATGAGTGTCTTTTTGGAGAAATGTCTAAGTCGTTTGTCCATTTAAAAAATTGGATTGTTCGTATCAGCTTTATTCATAATAGCCAAAAAGTGAAAACAACTCAAATGATGGTCAACTGATGAGTAGATGGATAAACAGAAGTGGTATGTTCCTATAATGGAATATTATTCACCCATAAAAAGGCATGGAGTGCTGATACATGCATGCTCAACATGAATGGACCTTGAAACATAAGTGAAAGCCGGATACAGAAAGATCACATATTGTTTGATTCAGTTTATGAGATATATTCAAAATAGGCAAATCCATGGAGAAAGAAAGCACATTAGTGTTTTCTAGGTGGTTGGGGGGGTAAGATGAAGGAGTAAATGGAGAATGATTGCTTAGTGGGTACAAGGATTTTCTTTGGGCAGTGGTGAAAGTGTTCTGGAATTAGAATATTTCAGTGTTCTAACCATAGTTAAAACTGTAAGTGATGGCCACAACATTGTGAATATACTGAAAGCCAGTGAATTGTACATTTCTAAATGGTTAAAAGGAGAAATTTTATGCTGTGAATTTTACCTCTGTTGAAAAAAAAGGAAGGCTCTGGTCTCCCTGATCCTTCCATCCTACCAGATTCATACTTCGGTCAGTGTTCCAATAGAGAAATCCCTTCCCAACTGTGGGTCTCCTTTTTATGGGTTAAGCATGACAGCATGAGGACACGGTGCTTGACACCATACAGTCTACCTTAGGGATAGTAGCTATTTACAGGAATTGTTTGGGAAGGACACTGCCTAGAGAAGCTGGAAATCTCGAAAACTATGGAAAGTTACAGTCTTTGCTATCAGAGAAAAGGAAGTCTCTGGTCCTATAAGGCAGTGTTTCCCATCCTTTTTGGCACCAGGGACTGGTTTCATTGAAGAGGGATTGGGAGGTGGGGTGGGGAGTGGGGTGGTTTTGGGATGATTCAAGTGCATTACATTTATTGTGTACTTTATTATTATTCCATTGTAATATATAATGAAATAATTGTACTTTGAAGGTGACCATAGTGATATTCAGCAATGAGGTATGTAGCACTTTTTCTAGAATGAGTTCACAAAATTAATTGATTGACCTCGTGTAGTTGTAAATCATTCCATTATACTCTGCTCTATTAAAACCCCATCTAATGATTATATTTGAGCACCATATTCTAAGAAGGGCCAGTGGTGTGTGTTTCTTGAAAAGACTACAGTGTTCAGGATCTAGAATCTATGTTGTATAAAGAGCTGTTGAAAAGATTGGAGATACTGTGCCTGAATAAGAGGATAGTAGTTGGAGATAAGTCAGTCTGGATCTGAGTTTTCTTTATCTGTGAAATACAGTTGGTTAGACTACATTATTTTTCACATCCTTTTTAGGAATATTTAAAGTTTGGAAAATTGCCATGTAAAAGAGGAAGTGGACTTTTTCTTTTAAAAGTTTTTTATTTTGGACAGTTTCTCAAACAATTCAGGGAGTAGCATATCTGAATATTACAGCACTTATTTAAAAAAGTAGTGGTGTACTAAATATTTCAATATATTAAATATATTAAGTATGTTACTTTGTAACAGTAAGTAGCACTTTGTGGTAGATTTTAATACTGCCAAGTGGTAGCAACTGCTGAAAGTTAAAATACATTCTATAGACAATATAAAATTAATCAAATCCTATTTGTTTATTTTTTTTTTTTCTGTGAATTGAGAAATTTAGTAACTTAATTTTAAAATCCATTGTCTCAGAAAGTAGAACAAGGACCAATTGGGAAGAAAATTCAAGGAGCCGGCTATTCTATGTTGACAAAGGAACTTAATAAAAATAGCTATTTCTTTATTTTCTCTGGTTGTCAGTACACAATTATTGAAGGTCTTTAATTGGAAGTTTGGTGTGTACTTGTTACAAATACTGTAAAATGATTTTTATATTCAAAGAAAAGTTCTAAGCCCTCTTATTAAGATTTGTTTTATGTACAAAAATATAAAATTTGGTTTCATTTAGGCCAAAAAGGCAAGGCAAGCAGAACTCTAGTAGTATTGGAAGTCAGTGGCACAAACATTGGATGGAGCTTTTAATTTTTCACATACCATTCATCTCTTTAAAAACTTTTCTGTGGTTGGTTTATATTTTTTGTTGGGAAATACGATTGCAAAGTCTCTTTTTAAAAATTACTTTATATACTTACATACTCATTTCCTGTAAGAATTTTATGCTTTGTGGTGAAAATTCAGAAGGGTGTTTTCTTCTCATTCAGCAGGCTTACTTCCTGTTTCCTTCTAGTGTTGTTTGTTTTGTTAATAATAATCTAAATACTTTAGTTCAAATGTTTTGTGAACAAAACCAGGAAAAGGCATACTACTTAAAACTGTCTTCTGGCAATTTAAGTTTATTTAATAGCTATATATTTAGCTACTTTGAGCAGATTTTAAAGATTTTAGTAATGAAAATTATTAATTTCATAAGGGGTTCCCTGGTGGTGTAGTGGGTAGGCTTTGCGCTCTCAACGCCGCAGCCCGGGTTCGATTCCCAGCCAGGGAACCTCCCAAAAACAAACAAACAAAAAACAAACAAATTACTTTCATAGACGTGGTTTTGCAAAGTTCTGTGGATCTCTTTCTAAAAGTTAATTGTATTAACAATATAAACAATTATATCCCCATTGACAGAATTTCTACTATCATTAATTTTAAAAAAAGAGGTAAACTTGAAAAAAAAACGTGATTTTCATTTTGTAGCTGAATGTAATACACTATTTTAAATAGGTTACTTAAGTCTTTTTGTAAAATTTTAAAAATTTCAAATAAGGAAGTAACCAGCTTTGTTCTAAATCGTAACTGCTGTGCGTGTTTGCATATGTATATATATTCAATGCTTAAAGTATATTTATTGAAAACTTGGTGTTACATCTAATTTCTGGGGTAATATGACATGAACCTTTCCTGAATTCTTCTAACTGCTTATAGAGATGTACTGATAAGTTTTTGTGAATTATTTCAAACCTTCACCACTTTCCTTAAACCCTTAATCCACCCTTTCCTCCCGTTAGCTAGTAGATGATCTCACTGCCTTTTTTTAAAGGTCAAGGACATCCTTTGTATATACTTGCCCACCTCAGACTTGCTCTTTTCTCTGGTTTGAGGGAAGAGATGTTCCTTCCCTTTTCTAAAACCTAATTCTTTTACCTCTTTTCTGGTTCCTGACTTCCCAAAGTATTTTCTACTATTACTCTTTAAAGAATTTTTATACTTACTCTCTTTCCACTCTCTCATTGTCCTCTGTTGTTCCCATCATGTTGCAGAAACTCATTTGTAGAAATATGAATACTAATTGCCAATCTAGTGACCATATTCACTGTCCAGCTCTTCGTTAGCAACAATTGACTATATCCTTTTTTTGAAACTTCTCTTCTGTTGCCCTGGTTAAATCTTCTTCCTAGTTTTCCTACTGTGATCTTTGACTCTTTTTCCTTTTTTTTTATTTTATTTTTTTTATTGGTAGGTATTTCCCTGGCTGGGAATCGAACCCAGGCCGCAGCGCTGACAGCGCCAATGCCGAAGCCTTAAGCCACTACACCACCAGGGAACTCCCTGACTCCTTTTCCTTTGTCGAACTTCTAAACATAGGCATTACCCCAAAGTTTTGTTCTTGGTTATCTTTTATATCTCTTACCTGTTCTTTCTTATTCAGTGCTTTATTGAGGCTCCAAGATACAGAATTTGAAAACCACTGGTCTAGACTTTTGTAGCCAGTGTGACTCCTTGGTTCTTCATGGTTAAGATAATGTAAAGGTTAATTTTATATGTCATCTTGACTGGGTTCTAGACATTTTGTCAAACATTATTCCAGGTGTGTCTATAGGGTGTTTCTGGCTGAGATTAATAACAGTAGACTCTCCTTTAACCAGAACTAAAGCAACCGGCTTGAGATTTTGCTGATTTCTTGAGTTGTAGTTAACAGAGAGTCTCTTATATTTATCTGGCATCTACCAATACCTATTTGTGCTGCTTAACTGAAAGGCTACTGTACTTGAATCAGTAGACTGAGTTAAGGCAGATTGTCCTTCCTAATATGGGTGGACCTTGTCCATTTAGTTAAAGGCCTAAATAGAACAAAAAGGCTGACTCTGCTGCCAATAAGGGGAACCTCCTCCTACCTGACTGCCTTTGAGCTGGAAGGTGGGTTTTTTTTGTGGTGTTTTTTTGTTTGTTTGTTTGTTTTTGTTGTTTTTTTTTTGCCTTCGGACTCAAACTGGAACGTAGTCTCTTCATATGAAAAATAGAGGCAAGAGATCCAAGATGACAGAGTATGTAAACACTGTGTCTTCTTCATTCTGTGAACACATTAAAATTACAACTAAATTATTGAACAGCCAACATGGAAAAACATTTGAAGTCTAGCTGAACAGAAACTTTATAACTAAGGATGCAAAAAAGAGGAGGCCACAGTGAGACTGGTAGAAGGGGCACAGATGTGAAAGGAGCCAAACCTTCAGTGGCAGTAGAGAATCAGGAGGGATATCTCAGCCGTGGAGGTTCTTCCCAGAAGAGCAAGGGACTCAGCCCCATACCAGACTCCCCAGCGTGGAGCACTGGTGCTGGGAAGAGGAGCCCTACAATATCCGACTGTGAAAAACAGTGGGGATTTTTGTCATCTGGTTGGGACTGAATACTCCGGGAAACCCAGACATTCTCTTAAAGTGCCCACACAGACTCAGTCACTTGCAGGTACTCACCCTGTGCTCTGACAGAGGGACAGTGAGTGACTCGAGCTGTTAGAGGCATACAGGGGGGCAGACTGAGATGTGTGGCTTTGGAGCAAGGACTGGAGGACAGTTGCCATTTTTTCTGGGTGTGCCCTCCTCCCATGCAGCTGGCTGGTGGGCACCAGCCCCACCTGCATTGCAGTCTTCCTTGGAAAGGAAGGCTGGTGGCAACTGGCATTGGTGTGATCTGAGGCTTTTGCTGAGTAGCTCCAGGCACAGCACTGGCATCAAACCAGAATCTATAGGGGCACCCAGCGCAGGTGACTAGGGAGACAGTGCTAGAGACCCAAAGAGCACCTACTATGTGAGGCTATCCAGCAATACTGGGAGACGTAGCAGATCTACCTGATACATAGAAACAAATACAGACAGGTATCCAAAATGAGGAAACAAAAAATATATCTCAAATAAAAGAACAGCAGAGAATTCCAGAAGAAGTAAACAAGTTGGAGGTAAGCAACCTATCAGATACAGAGCTCAAAATGATGATTTTTAAGAATGTTCAAGGAACTTAGTGAAAACATCAACAGAGAGATAGCAAACATAAAAAAGGACATAGAAACCATAAAAAAGGAGCAGTCAAAAATGAAGAATACTATAACTGAAATTCAGAATGCAATAGAAGGAATCACCGACTAGATGAAGCAGAGGATTGAATCAGCAAATTGGAAGACAAGGTAGCAGAAAACATACAGTCAGAGAAAAAAGAATCCAAAAAAAGTGAAGATAGTTTAAGGGGCCTCTGGGACAACATCAAGTGCAACACATTTACATCACAGGAGTACCAGAAGGAAAAGAGAGAAAGCAAGGAATTGAGAACCTATTTGAAGAAATAATGGCTGAAAACTTCTCTAACCTGGCAAAAGAAACAGACATAACAAGCCCAGGAAGCATAGAGAGTCTTAAACAAGATAAACCCAAATAGGCCCACACCAACACACATGATTAAAATGGCAAAGGTTAAAGACAAAGAGACAATACTAAAAGCAGCAAGAAAAAAGCAACTAGTTACTTATAAGGGAGCTCCCGTAAGACTGTGAGCTGATTTCTCAACAGAAACTTTGCAGGCGACAAGGGAGTGGCAGAAAAATAATCAATGTGATGAAAAGCAAGGACCTACAACCAAGGTTACTTGACCCAGCAAGGCTATCATTCAAAATCGAAGGACAAATAAAGAGCTTCTCAGACAAGAAAAAGCTAAAGGAGTTCATCACCATCAAACCAGTATTATAAGGAATGTTAAGATGGCAAAAACAAAAAAATATATCAACAATAAAATGTCAATATGTACACACATACACAATTACCTTCAATTTAAATGGATTAAAGGCTCCAGTCAAAAGACATGAAGGGTATTGCACTGAGTGGACTGTCAAACAGAGGAAGACAGATGCAGCTTGACTTTGCTTATAGATGAAATCCAAAAAAGAAAATAAACAAGTGGAACAAGAGCAGATTCATAGATATAGAAAACATTTGGTTTGTTGCCAGATGGGAGGAAGCTTCAGGGGAGGTGGTGAAATAAGGGAAAGAGATTGGGAAGTTAAGTTTGGTGATTACAAAGTATTAGTTGTGAGGATATAGGGTATAACATGGGAATATAGTCAATAATGTTGCAATAACTTGGGTGTTGTCAGATTGGTACTAGATTTGTGGAGGTGATGGGAGGAGATGGGAGTCGGGGAGTGAAAAAGGGAAAAACTCAATAAATACAAATTCACAGTGACAAAATAGTCACAGGGATGTAAAGTGCAGCATAGGGCATATAGTCAATAACATTGTGATAACTATAGGTGTTAGACAGGAATCAGATACATCGGACTAATGATTTTGTAAGTTACATAAATGTCTCATTACTAAGTTGTACACCTGAAACCAATATAATGTATGTCAAATGTACTTGAAAAATAAATGAGGAAAAAGAGAAAAATAGAGGCATTTATGGCTGGATTTTTTCCAGACAGCCCTCATTCATATATATATGTGTGTGTGTACATATATACACACGCATACACACACACACACACACACACACAAATATAAGGAGATTTCCCAGCTTGATGCCTAATGGGTATAGCCCCGTATGTATCCCTCAGCCTCCTAAAGAGACTATCCTGTTAAATGGAGCTTGGGCCCAAAACCCCTTTGACTGGTATACTACCTACTCTCAGTGATCCTGAAGGATGCTGATAGCAATTAGCAGAGAGAATTTCCTGGTAGAAAATTGCAGAAATTGGACGATCCTTAAGAATTTCCTGGTAGAAAATTGCAGAAGTTGGACGATCCTTAAATCAAGTGTTCAGAGCTCAGGACTAGAATTTCTAGAATACAGTATTTCTAGATGATGACCAAACATCTACATGGATTTCCTGTATTTATTTAGTAGAGAACTCAGGATCTTCTGCCACAGACCTCTTCTTTCTTTATTCCATGTATTGGATAATGGCAGTTTTTTCAATATTGATTATCACTTGTCTCTTCATTCATGGAAAAATATTTGAGGGTATGTAGTGTGAGAGTTACAAATAATCATTTGCAGACCCCATCCTTAAAGAACTTGGGTTAGAAGGGGGAGACAAGATGTGTGTGCACATGACTGCAGTACAAAATAGCCTTGAATGACATATCAAAATTTGTACAAGATCGGTGGAGAAAAGACATTAATATGATGCTGTTTTAAAATTAAATTTATTGAGATGGCATTGGTTAGTAAAATTACTTGGGTTTCAGGTGTTCAACTCTACAATATGTCATCTATGTGTTGGGTTGTGTGCTCACCACCCAGAGTCAGTTCTCCTTCCATCATCATATGTTTGACCCCATCCCCAATGCTTTGGTTGGTTGAGTGGAGTTTGAGAGGGATTGGGGACAAGAGTTGAGGAACTAGGTGTAAAATTAAACATTTTTTATTTGTTTCAGAAAGAATGGAAAAAAACAAAAAATGCTAGTATATGAGACGAAATCATTGACAGCCCAGCTGTGTTTTATTTTGTGGACAGAACATTTGGTTTCACGTTACCAGATTCTATTATTACCTTAATGTATGATTAGTATATTAGTTATAATCAGTTATTATAACCTATTTTTGTCACTTTGTCAATTGAAATTTATAACATGCTTAAAAAGAGGTTATAATTCATGAAAGGCACTATGAAAACTACATTTTGGTTAAAAAGATCTAGAAATGTCACGAAGGAGATTAAAAATTTGTTCATAAGTAAAACATGAAAAATAGGAAAGACGATTTACTGGATCAAAGAAAAATACAGGTTTTCTATAGTATTTCTCCTGTGAAGATCACTTTATTTTTCTCATTGCTTTTTTAAGTTGTTTTTTAGGGGAAGGGGCACTTTTTTTAGAAGTAGAAGGACATAGTGATTAAGCTTGTGATTCTGAAGCTAGGCTACCTGGATTGAAATCCTAACTCTACGGAAAGTATCCAGCCATGTAATATAAAAATAGAGGCATATATGGCTGGATTTTTTTTCTGGACAGCCCTAGTGTGTGACCTTGTGTGAGTTATCAACTTCTGTGTGCCTCATTTTTTAAATCTGTAAAATGGGGATAATAATAGTACCCAGCTACTTGAGCTTTGTTAGAAATAAATAATACATACATACATACATACCTGTAAATTTCTTATAGCAGAGCCTGACATGTAATAAATGTTCAGTTATTGCTAGATTCTTTTTCTATTGTGGTAACAAAATTTACCATCTTAGCCATTTTTAAGTATACAGTTCAGTGGCATTAAGTACATTCACATTGTTGTGCAGCCATCACCACCACTCATCCCTATAACTCTCTTCATCTTGTAAAGCTGAAACTCTGTGCCCATTAAACAACTCTCTGGCAACTACCAAAGTACTTTTTGATTTTATGATTTTGAATACTCTTAAGTACAGTATTTGTCTTTTTCTGACTGATTTATTTTACTTAGCATAATGTCCTCAAGGTCCATCCATGTTGTAGCATGTTATGGAATTTAGTTCCTTTTTAAGGCTAAACCCTTTATTGTGTTTGTATATACCTCATTTTGCTTATTCATCTGTTGATGGGCACTTGGGTTGCCAGGTTCCACGTTGTAGCTACTGCGAATAATGCTGCTGTGAACATGGGTATACTAATATCTCTTTGAGACTTGCTCAGTTCTTCTAGGCATATCCCCAGAAGTGAAAATGATAGGTCATATGGTAGTTCTGTTTTTAATTTGGGGAACCATCATACTGTTTTCCACAGTGGTTGTGCTATTTTACATGACTACCAACAGTGCATAAGGGTTCCAGTGTGTTCACATCACCCCAACATTTTTTTTCTGTTTTTAGTTTTTGTAGCCATCCTAATGGGTGTAAGGTAGTATTTCACTATACTTTAGATATTATTTTTAATAATACTAATAATTAGAAAAAGAGTTTTAGATCAAATATTAATGAAAGTTACTGCTATTTTTGGAGGGATGTTATTGAATGAACTACATAGTGCCTTATAGTCTTTCATAATTGCTGTGGCAAATTCATTGGTTATGTAAGTGAATTTTAACTTGTTTTTAGAGGGAGCAAAACATCCAACAAATTGGACCAATAGTTGAGTGCCTTCTGAACTGGATGTAAAGTTCTACAAAAACATAAAATTTTATTTATTTATTTATTTATTTTACTTTTTGGTATGTGGGTAGCTCCCTGGCTGGGAAACAAACCCAGGCTGCAGCGCTGACAGTGCCAACGTCGAAGCCTTAAGCCACTACACCATCAGGGAACTCCCCTAAAATTTTATTCTTTAAAGAATTTTTACATTAGGACAAATATAAAACAGGGTGTAATGATAAGGGGTTTGGCTCAATCTAAGTACTTAGAAGTGCTAGAAAGGAAGAATTGCTTCATACTGAGTAATCATAAAAAGCATTATAGTGAAGTGCCTTTCCTTTGGGCCTTAAAATTTAATAGATTTTTTTACTTGTGTTGTGATTTAGAAGAGGAAGGCATTGAAGACAAAATTTCAGAGGCAGGGTAGCTCAATTTGTGTTTTATAGAAACAGGATATGATTCAAACTAACAAGAACATAGAAGTCATTTGGAAAGTTCTGGAAAGTGTGATTAGATTAGATTGTGACAGGCTTGTGGTGTCAGACAAGATTTGTTAGAAACATGAAACCCCAATTTTAGGGTAGTATGATCTTTTTGCTACGGTGCTTATTTGTGTAACACAAATTAACTTACGTAATTGGTAAATACGAGATTGATGTTAGTATAATGTGGAAGTAGCATTAGTTTAAACAATCTTTACCAGCATATTAACATTTTAAAGCAATCAAAAACAAACTTTCTCACAATTAAGGAGAAAGTATTAGTAACATAAGAAAATAGTAGAGAAAACACTGAAAATCCTGCAGAACTGTCCTCCTTTAGTGAACATGTGGTTGGATGAGTGGCTACAAGAATGATTTCATATTCCACAGTGTTAAGCTCTCTGGTGAAGCAGTAGTGCAGACAGAAAAGCTGCGAAGACATTTCCCTTTCCATTAAGAGTTTTGTTGAAGAAGTCTATATCCAAGATAATATTTTTAAGTTTATTGAAATTGGTTGACTAGAAAAAAATGCCTTGAGAAATCTGTCACAAATGAGGAAGCAGGAGCTCTAGGGTTTAAGGTTCTAAGACCATAGTGCTAGGTGCAAATTAGAGTAGAGATTGAACTATGCTAGTAGTATTTTTATAAGGTGTTCTTATTGTTTTAGTTAGGGCTTTGATTATAAAGTTACACTGATTTTGAATAATCTGCATTAACTTTGTTTTTCGCATAAGCTCTGTTATTTTTAGTTGCAATTTTTCTAGCACTCAAGACTTGTGGTTTTTCTTTTTTTCTTGTCCACTGTGCATATTACCTTCTAGTAGAAAGTAATATGCCACATTTTAAAAGAAGAAAATTCATAGTCTTCTTGTGCACCATGGTCATCGAAATCCATGAAAACTTTTGAAATTCAGTATTCCGATTCTAATTCTAATTGAAATTTACATTTGAAATTTGTGCCAAAGTATATATTTTTATGTAGTAACCAACATACCTCTAAATTAGATTCTGCTGTTTGGCTATGCTTGGGTGGTGAATTTATCTCCTAAATGTTGCATACAAATTTAGATCAGACATAAACTTAACTTTTGAGGGACTGTGACATTGTTTATGTAATATTTAATATAGAAAATGCCCACTAACTCCTAAAACACATTCTCTTACATAAAGAACCAGCTGATTTCTTGAAATTGAGAACTAAGTTAAATATATAGAATTCCTGGTTTATTAGTGGTGTCCCAAGTGGGCTTGATCTTTTCATTTTCTTAAAACAGAAGATAGTGCTTTAATTTCATTCAGTTTTTAACTTAGCATTCATTTCAGGGAGATTTTGGATGAAAATGTCTTTAGCATTCCATTCTTTCTGACCAGTACAAAGAATAGCCTATTTCTACTTCTGAGCAAGTAACAACCACTGAACTTTAAAATAATACTTGGTTGTCATTGCTTTTACAGATAGAAGTCCATAATTTTAAACTTGGTTACTGATGTAGATTGTTTTACCATATCTTTTGTATATATTTGTGTTTGTGTTGTGCTGCTGTTTAGCATTTTGGGATCTTTTATTTTAAAAACACTTTTGATTACAGAAAGACCCAAGTGGGACCAGTACTTTGCCAAGTGGAAGTTCTCTTCTACAAGAAATTGAAGTACAGAATGAAGAAGTGGCAGCTTTTTGTCAATCCATTACAGAGTAAGGAATTTTTCTTTATAAAGATTACCTTTCATTACATATTTATTTAAAATTTTTAATTTGAAAATTAAGTTAGTGGTAATAATTCTAAAACTTTTAAACTTTTATTATTTTCTTGCTGTGGCTTAAAATTTCAAGACAGTTAATTGGCACATTAACACAAACTACAGTCAATTCTGTTTTCTTGTTAATTTTCTGAGTATTTAGAAGAAAAAACTGAGGTCAGACAGTAGACTTCTGATACCCTATTAACTGGTGAAAATGTGGCTTAAGCATTCAAATTTCAGTACATTTAGACAATGTCTATTTTTGTTTTAGGGACACTTAGTTTTGCAATATACTTTCTTTTCTTTTTTTTTTTTTAAATATAGAAAAGTTAAAAGTTAAAGTGTACTCTGAGAGGTGGAACTGGCTGACTGACTGGAGAGTGGGAAGCAGCTGCCTATAATTTTCTAACATTCAAAATACTGTCCTACTTATTTAAGACATAATATTATAACAGGCAAGATTAGAGGAGCAAATATATTTTCTGATGGTTAGAAAAATGCAGTTCTAAAATGTTCTTTTAATCTTAAATGTGTGTGATAATTCTTTATAGATGAGAAGTCTGAGACTTAGAAAAGTTACCTCCAGAGTTCACTCGGCTGGTCAGTAACGGTCAGGTCTCCTTTGCCTAGGTTTTAGTGCGTGTTCTTTCCATTCTATCACCATATTAGTCAGATTTTTGTTATGAGTGTTATCTTAAATCATGAAAGGGTATGAATTGGTTCACAAACCCATGTAGCAGAAAGGAAGGATAAGACAGAGTTCCATGACGGCCAGATCCAGGAATTCATACACTGTAATTGATCCCTCCTCCCTTTTTACTCTCCTTTCCCACTTCTGTCGTTTCCTTCTTCCTCCCTCTTCTCCCCCATCCTTTCTCCATGGATGTTGGCTTCATTTTCTTCAACTGTGTATCGGGTTTTGAAGCAGGCAATGTAGCCACTGATAGCTAAAAACTTCACATTCTAATAGTCTTGCCAGCAGAGACAAACGGGAGTCCTCAGCCGGCACCAGGTAGAAAAAACCCACCAAAGGAAAATGTCTAACAACGAACATTGTGGGTGAGAGGATGAGATATGTTATCAAAAGAAGAAAAAGTACATCACCACTGGGCGATTTATTCTGAACTTGGTATTTTTTCCAGTGTGGTCTGCTTTAAGCAAAGCAAAGTTTGGGTTTCCTAGATCATTTTTTAGAATGTACATAACTTTTATGTTATCTAAGGGATGTAATAACTTGTAACTAGAGTTTTTAGACTATTGGTAATATTTCATTAAAACTGTCTTTCTTTATGTTAACTTCTAACCAGCATTTCTTTTCTACAGAATATCTTAGGGGGGATAAAAAAGAAGAAAAATATCTGTAGAGCCACTTTTTCTTCCCTACAAAAGTTACTCTTAAGTGAATTTTTAAAACTCAGGTTTTTCAGTAGGCATTTAAAGTAGAAGAGACAATTAGATAGTATGCAAATTACATGTATTAAAAATTATCTATGCCATTATAACATTATGTGTATGTAGTTAACAATTTGGAAATAATCTTTTACCTGAATTGTTTGGAAATAATCTGTTATGTGTTCACCTGGTTCCTTTAATTTTCTCCCCAAAAAGCCTGGTATACTTTCTATTAGACTGTTGAGTAACTATTGCATTTAAGTTGAGAAATTAAGCTCTCCACAGTCTTTTTTTTCCATTTGAGTTTTTGAGTTATTTACAAAATCTCTTCCAATAAGCTAAATGATTGTTTTTGTTTACACACATACACACACGCACACCATAGCTTATGTAATAAGAAATCCCAGATGAACTAAAGAGATTAGAATAAGTTCTTTTTGTAATTTTATTTTCACTGGTAGAGTATGATTGCAACAAATATTTCAGAGTAGTAGGAAGTAGAGTTGCTTTTGAAGCTATGTTCTGGGAACTTCTCTTGTTCCTCTTTGACCCTAGAAATTGGGGTCTGGAGATGTTCCTTGAAGAAATTAAAGGCTCTTTCTATTTTTTCCAATATGTTCATATCCACAGTATATTTTAAAAACAAGTATTTATATTCTTAGTCAATTCTTTCCTTTTTGAAACCTACTAAAATAATTTGTGAAATCATTTAAATTCAGGTATGAAATTAGTATAAGACTGTCAAGATGATAATTGTTTACATTTAAGATTACTGTATAACAGACTTAGAGTTAGAATTTAGTGCCAGTTCTATACCTTGGTTTTTGGGAGTTCTCAAAGGTCTCTTTTGGTTTAAAGCTCTGTAATACTTTGATTCAGGACATTTTGTTGTTATTGCATTTTTCTGGTTTTTCTTGTTTTCTTTCTTTTCATACTCATCGTAATTGACAAAGCTTGCTGTATCTACTGGTTATTGGTTCAGATAAAGTTCTTAGAGAGATGTGAGATACCAATAGAAGTTTTTGCTGCTGCTGCATTTGTGGTTTCCCTAAGATGACTATACTTTAGACTTGTCATTCTGAATAGCCTTCTGTTTCTTTTCTTCATATATTGTTCAGATCTAATATTTATATCCTATAATAGTGTCTTGAACCCAAGGCTTCCCCGTATGTTTTCAAGGACTTTACCTGTGCATTTAGTTGATTTTATTTTAAATAATGCTGACACTATACTTTCCTGTAAAGTAGTGCTAATTCAATTAAAACCCTCATTTTTATCTTTAATTTTTAAAACTCTCAATTTTTATCTGTCCTTCTGATTTGACTGTGTATGTAATTTTAGCTTGACTGAGCACACAGTAGGAAATAAACTGTAAAGGACTTTAGTGTATGCCTAGAGATACTAACTTTCCTGAACTATAGAGCCCCATTAAACAAACAAAGCTATGTCTTTGGTGACAGTAGGGAAATGGAAATATTAGAAAAAATGAAAGAGTAAAAAATACTCTATATAGAATATGCAATTAATTTAAGAACATCAAACTATAATAACTTAGAGTGTCCAAAATAATACTTTATCTGTAAGTAAAACTTTACTTAACAGTTACCAATTTACTCATTTAATTTGATTTTGTATGTTTCAGTGTAGTTACAAACAACAGCCAAAAATACTCTATATAGAATATGCAATTATTTAAGAACATCAAACTATAATAACTTAGAGTGTCCAAAATAATACTTTATCTGTAAGTAAAACTTTACTTAGCAGTTACCAATTTACTCATTTAATTTGATTTTGTATGTTTAAGTGTAGTTACAAACAACAGCCAAAAAACTCAACTTTAAGGAATCTATCACCATCTTAGTTTTTTCCCAGTTTTTATAAAGCAAACAAAACTATGAGAATAGAAGAAATCATCAGTTTTATAGAAAAAAGAGAAAATTGCTATATTTTTCTAAACTACCTTCCATGATAACATGCAGAGAGAAAGGACTCATTTAAAAAACTTTTAAAATTGTGATAACATAAAATTTATTATTTTAACCATTTTTACATGTATAGTTCTGTGACATTAAATACATTCACATTGTTGTATAAAAGAAAGTACTTATTTTAAGAAAAGTAAAGGAAAGGTTCTTTTCCCCCCAAAAGTCAAGTTCGTTGAATGTGTCTTTTATCACTGGAATTTTTGTCTAAAACTCATGTTTTCTCAACTCTCAGCAATTTCTAACTTTCATCATCTTTAAAGATTTCTGAAAATTGAAGGCTTATTTGTATGTAGACAAAATTCTCTACTATTTCTCATCTTAGTTAATTATGTGATTTGCTGTGAGCATTTATTTCATACTATAGAAAACAAGAGTGTACCAAGTATGTGAAAAACAGTAAGAACCTTAGGATGGGTTCTGTTGATGCTGATGTCTTCTCTGTGTTTTGCAGAGGGATAAGCTTTGCACCAATCGAGTATCTGAAGGTAGTGTGTCCATATCTAAAGCTGCATTTCCAATATTAATTAATTTATTTAATTCCCTTTTTTCATTTACATTTCTTTTAATATTAGATCCTTTGTGGCACTTAATATTACAGTACAGAAACCAGATTTCTTCATTTCTTCATTCATTTATTTGAAGGTGCTTATAGCATTGATAATGTATTAGGTAGACCCCATTCTGAGTGCTTTACTTAATTCACACAACAGTGCAATGAGGTTGTTAATAGTATTATCCTCAGTTTATAGAAGAGGAAACTGAAGTAACAAAGAGATTCAATAACTTGCTTAAGATCACACAGCTAGTAAGTAGTAAAATCAGGATTTAAACTCAAGTGGTCTGGCTTTATAGGCCTGTGCACAAACTGTTAAACTTGCTGCCTTCTAGAATATTTCTGTCAACTCAAACTATTTTATTCTATTCTTATGACTTAATCATTTTAATCTCTCAAAGCAAATAGACTGTACTTCCAATATTCATTCCATTTATAGCCCTATAGAAAGTAGATGGGAAGATTGGAACTTGTCTTCTAACCTCCAGAGAAAAGTTAAAGGAAGCCCACAAGTTTAAAGACGTCATCAAATTCTCCTTTGTCTTCCCATAGCAGAATTACTACTTGGAGATGAGTCATTCACCATGCTCATGTATTTAAATTTAAACTGTATTGCTCCTCTGAATACCTATGAATACCCTCACAGGTAATTCTTATCATTCCCTAAGTTTTAGAAATCACTTTGAAGGAATAAAGACTTCACTGTAAAAACCCATTGTTTGTTTGTTTGTTTAACATTGACTAACAACCAGAAACAATGTGTAAGGAAAATGGACCTTAGGAAAAAAGATTTTTTTTGACGGGGGCGGTGGGGGGTGTTGGGGGGGTGGGGTTGGTTCCGTGAGTGGGGATCAAAACCAGGTTATGGCAGTGAGAGTGCCAAAGCCTAGCCACTACACCACCAGGGAACGCCCCCTCAAAAAAAGATTTTTAAAACACAAGGTTTTTATTACTCTGGCACTTAAAATTTAGGACTACATTGCCTATATTACCAATATTCATTAAAAATGTGCCATTTTGTGTAACTATACTGTGTAGCAAAAGGATTTGAAATCAGAGAACCTCATTTAATGCCATGTGTCCAGTCCACTGTGTGCTTGGTTAAATGTTGATGCTACCAAAGATATCCTGGCAGTACTTAATCTCTTTCCTTGAATTCCTTTTATTTAAAAGGCAAATGCTGGTATTTGGAGTTTTGACATGATCTGCTCTAGAATTGGACAGAGGCACAGAATTGATTGTCTGTAAGCATGCAAAAAAACCTTGTTCAGGGCTCTCAGATAAGTGCACCTTTTAAAATAAGAATGTAATTTCTTCTTTCTTGTGAACAGATTGAAGACCAACTTTCCATATACCAATCATCGCACAAATCCAGGGTATTTGTTAAGTCCAATGACAGTGCAAAGAAACATATGTGGAGAAAATGCAAGTGTGAAAGTCTCCATTGAAATTGAAGGATTTCAACTACCAGTTACTTTTACATGCGATGGTAGGTTTGTAGTTCCCTAACCATCTTATTTTGCTCTGCTATGGAGAAAATATTTAAAATGTTAATATCATTTCTCTTAATAAACCATCTCTTTTATTAGTATCCTGTTAAAAAATGTGTATGTGTGATAAAATACTTAATGTTTTCAAAAACTTGGCATTATATATAGATAGTTTTCTGATTAGGACTAGTAAGAAAACAGTTTATAACTACTATACATATTTTTCTGAAAAATGTTAACTAACTTTGGTTAATCAATGGCTCTTGGCCAAGGCCCCAGAGCATTAGATTAAAAAGGGCTAATAAATAGATAGATAATTAATAGAAAGTTCGGTTCTTTATTTTCTGTTTTCATTTTATGGCAAGAAAAATGCTTGCTTATAAAGAGCTGTCAATGAAATTGGAATTCCAGTTATCTTACTAAGCTCCTCTAAGGAGAAGTTAATTCTCCTTTGGTTCTAAGTCTTCTTTCTAAACTTGATGTGGATATCCTTTCTAGAGATAGATCCCCAAGCCTGTAGGATATTTTTTGATACAGTTTTAAAAACTGCTTTTATTTTCTCTCATAATTTATTGCTTTTCACAAGGTATGTTATATTAATGGGATTCCAACAGTAGAATAAGATCCTATATTTCAACAGTACTTTGGCCTAAAAATTACGCCTTTTTTTTTTTTCTTTAATGGTTATGAGTAGGAATGTATCCAATACTTGGATACTTCCTTTGTAGCTTTGCACTTTGCAAGGCACTTTGAGAAAGATATACATCTGAAACAAAATGTTAGCTAACTATAAAAATCATTCTTTTAGTTTCTAAAGAAAGAGTTATTCCTTTTAAATATACCTTACATTTTGGTTTGAGGAATTGTTTAAATCTCAGGTACAGTGAGAATTAATACTAAAATTAAAGAAAAAAGTAAGTAGGCTTCTTGATTGAAAAAAGCATAAGTATCAGTGCTTACACATTGATAGCAAATGTTTTAATTTGTTTGAAATTTTGACTTTATCAAAATCTTACTAATAAAGTATTTCAAATGCCTATATAGTTCTTCATAAATGTGCACATTTATAAGGTACATCTCTGTTAAGAAATATAACCATATTATGGTACAAGTGGTTTGTATGTTCAAATGATAATTGTTACCATACATTTGACTATTTAGAAATGTAACTGTTGTATTAAATAGAGGTTTTATGGCTTTTTCTGCCAAGCTTTTAATTTTCATGAAGTTTGAATGTAGTCATTGTCTTCTAAATTGAACATCATAGGAACTCAAAATATAGAAATAGGTTACTTTAAAGATTACCTTAGTTTTTAAAAAAATGATAATTGAATAATACTTGCTACTTGCTATATTTTTATTCTTCATCGGGAAATTTACCAGGCAAAATGTCAAACACTTCAAATGTGATTCTTTTTTCCTTCTAATTTGGTTTAACTCATTTTTGCTAGATACTGCTAAATGTCATCCTTTTTGGAGGCATCTGTAATAAGGAGATGGCTTTCTTAGCTTAGATCTGCCCTAATACAATAACTACTAGCCACATGTGGCTATTGAGCACTTGATATGTGGCTAGTATAGACTGAGATGTGCTGTAAGTATAAAATACATACTGGATTTCAAACACTTAGTTTGAAAAGAGAATGTAAGATATCTTATCAGTAGTTTTTCAATACTGATTGTTGAAATGGTATTTTAGATGTATTAGGTCAAATTAAAACATTAAAATTAGCTTTACCTCTTTCTTTTTACTTTTTTCATTGTGGCTACTAGAAAATTTTAAATTATACATGTGACCTGCATTATATTTCTGTTGTATAATGCTGTCTTGGATTATAAGAAATACAATCTGAAAAAATGTATACTTAAGAGTTAAATGAGCAAAATGGAAATGATGACTAACTCTTTTACAGTGAGTTCTACTGTAGAAATAATTATAATGCAGGCCCTTTGCTGGGTGCATGATGACTTGAATCAAGTAGATGTTGGCAGCTATGTTCTGAAAGTTTGTGGTCAAGAGGAAGTGCTGCAGAAGTAAGTTTATTCACTTAATTACTGAGCAACATTTTTGTAAATTTTATTTTTAATAGCTTAAATTAGAAAATTTTCAAGTTAAATTTGTAGTGCAAAAATATGGGGACCTTCAGAATGGATTCATTGTATCAGTAAACTTGTAATGAGACATATTATTGTGTAAGAAATCATATCTGAGACATGAGGGATTTAAGAGGTAATTAAGACATGGTATTTCCCTTAAGATTATAGTCTCAAATGGGATGAGTGGTGGGCAGTTGGTAAGTGATAAGTGAAATTAATGGTTTTGTTCTTTCTGTAAAAAGTCAGTAGTCACATCATTTTAGACTCGATTTTCCTTTTGTAGCATGCACTGTTACTTTATACGCAATGGTCAGCTGTGATTTCCTCTTAGTTAACCAGAAATAATCATTATACAAGTGACTCTTTCTCTGAACCAGATAATTATTGTGTCTAGCTTGTAGTCTTCTTATTTTTATATTATAGATTTCAGTCTCTTAGACTACTAGAAATGTCCTGTTGTGTTTTTCTTATTTCCTTCTTCATCTTTATCTTTTTTCTTCTTTACTTTGACTCTCTTCTCATGTAGAATTATTCCTCTACTTAAATTCCCACTCACTTAAAAAACTCTGTATTTAACCATTCTTTTCCATTTCTGATGTAGATAAAATTCATATTTTACTCTCACCTCTATAATTTCTAGTTTGAAGAGAATAACACTGATGAATAATTAATATATTTTAACAGTAATCATTGCCTTGGAAGTCATGAACATATTCAAAACTGTCGAAAATGGGACACAGAGATTAAACTGCAACTTTTGACCTTCAGCGCAGTGTGCCGAAATCTGGCCCGAACAGTAAGTATTTCCCTTATAACTGAATTGTATTTGCTAAATCTGAGTAATTCTTCTAATTTTGCAGTATGTATATTCTCCAAGATTTCTGGGTTGGATTGGAAATGATGAGCTCTTTATCTCAGCAGGAGTCTTTCCAGCAGATGGGGGAAAGTTTTCAACTCAGAGCTAGAGACCTATCTGAAAATCAGAGTGGAGGAATTCAGAATTTGATTTGTAATACTTTTACACAAGAGTGAAAACGTCAGGGTCAGTCAAGGACAAATGAGGAAGAAGGAAAGATTTTGAATACTAAATGTAGTTTAGGAGTAAAAAAGATATGCATTGACCTTTCCACCAAACTGAGAAAAATACATTATTTTTCACCAAATGAAAACTAATTCTGTATTTTAAAAGTATAATAATTTCTTTTGAGGTTAAAGCGGAAAATATTAGGTTGATGCAAAAGTAATTGCAGTTTTGAACCTTGAATTTTAAATCATTATAACTAGGCTCAAACACATCATTATTAATCAAAATAGGAACCATTACAATCAACACATTTTTGCCAATGAAGAATAAGTTTGTTTATTCCTGTACTGGAAAAATTCGTGCTTTGAGATTCATTAGGAGAAAAAAATGCAGAAATTCAAATGATCTCTTCCACATCTGGTTCCCACCCCACCTTCTTTTGGCTGTCAGCCATCTTTAAAAGTATTTTTAGCTTTGTATTTTCTCTCTATAGAACAGAAGTAGTTTTTGCTTTGGGAGCTGTTTATATACCAGAAACTAGACTTAAAAGCTTTTATGTTTTTTCATTTTAGAAAACAAATTCTTTCAGCATATTGATTTACTTTCTTCTGAGTCAATTACAAATATTTAATTTTGATCATATTTTAGCCTCAGTTCTGAAAAAAATCACTTCACTTTTAAGAATTTATCATACCCTTAACCATATTTAACTTGGCAATAGAAAGACCAAAGAATGGATTTGATTTTTTGGTGAACATTTGTGTCTGTGTTTATTTAGGCGGAAGATGATGAAACACCTGTGGATTTAAACAAACACCTGCATCAAATAGAAAAACCTTATAAAGAAGTTATGACAAGGTGTGGCATCTAATGCATTAATTGCAGGTTTTCAAACTTTGGTTTTGGATGTGAATACATATATATTGGTGAATAAAGCAATCATTTTTTTTTATATAGTATCCTTCAGCCACAACAACTGTTATTTATTTCAGACACCCTATTGAAGAACTTTTAGATTCTTACCACAACCAAGTAGAGCTGGCTCTTCGAATTGAAGTAAGTCTTAATTCACATTTTGGCATGATGACTTAAAGATTCTTGTGTCTGTTCTCTTTTAAATACTAGTGTTGGCGTCAGATTTAAGTATTTTAGAAGGACTATTAAACAGTATTCTTGAGGTCAATGTTTGATGATTTGTTTCAGTTCAATTCAGAAAGCATATATTGAATGCTTATTATATGCTAGGTATTAGAGTTATGAAAATGAACAACCTAGTCTCCACCTACCAGGAACTAGTGATGGGAAATTTAACAAAATTTCAATATGGTATAGTAAATATAGCATTGAGTGGTGTGCGTGGCGGGAGGGAATGGGGAAATTAAAGAGGGTACTTCTCCCAACTTGAGGGTTCAAAGAAGACCTCTAAGAAGAGATGTTGCCTGAGCCACATCTTAAACAATTCAAGTTAGCTAGAAGAAGATAGTTGGTAAGAGCATGTGAACAAAAGCACATAGGTGTGACATATATGTTGGAAGTATCAGCACTAATGTACTAGATAGAGTACAGTGTGAAGTTGAAGGTTGGGAGAGGACATTGAAGATAGCCAGACATAAGTTACCACTTTATCTTACACATGAAGGAGTTTTTCTTTATCCTCTAGATCAGGGCACCACTTCCTATTCTTGTAAATAAAATGTTTTTGGACCACAGCCGTATCCATTTGTTTATATATTTTGTATGATGGCATTTATGCTCTAATACTAGAGTTGATAGTGGGAACAGAGACCATATGTCCTGCAAAACCTATTTAGTATTTGCCATGTTATAGAAAAAAGTTTGCTGATCCCTGCTCTAGCCATTTAAGGTGTTTTTAGTTGAGAGTAGGAAGTGGCTGGGCGGGGGTGAGGGTGACATAGTTAGTCCTGAGATCTGAGATCACTCTGTCCATACTGTGGAAGTTAGATTTAGGGCTGGCAGGACTGGTTTTAGAGACCACTTAGGAAGGTTTTTTGTTTGTTTCATCTTAGTCCAATTGAAAGATAATGAGTGTGATGAAGTTTAAAAAAAAGGGAACTGAATACCAATATTTAGGAGATAAAATTGGAAAGATTTTGATACATATGAGATGTGAGAGAAGAAAACAGTGTAGGATGACTTCCTTATTGCTAGCTAATAATATATTCTTGTCATATAAACATCTTCATTTATTCAATAAATATTTACTGAGTACTATCTCCTCCATAAGAGGCACTGTTGTAGGTACTGAGGGTCCGGCTGTGAACAAAAGAAATTATGATTCCTGCCCTTAGAAGAGTTTAAATTCTAGTTGGAAGAGACAGGCAATAAAATATACTAGCAACATATATATGATATTAGGTAGCAGGTGCTACAGGGAAAAAGAAAGGAACAGTGTAATATTGCAATTTCAAATAAGGTAATCAGAGAAGGCCTTATGGAGAAAATGGATTCGAGTAAAGAGCTGGAGGAGGAGAGGAAGAAACTATCCTGTTATCTGGGGGAGGAATGTACTTGGTATATTTAAGGTCCACTGGGTTGTTGTAGCTAAAATAGATATTGGGGGAAGAGTAGACACAAATCAGTTAAGAAGATGCTTTGATAGCCACAGGAGAGATGATGATTGCTTGGACCAACGCAATTATAATAGAAGTAGGTGGTTCTGTGGTACATTTTGAGGTTAATGCTAAGATAGATTGGATGTGGAGTGTGAGATGGGGAGGCGGGAGAGCGGGAGAGGGGAAGGAGGGAAGAGAAAAGTTAAGCATAACTCCTTTTCTACCTGAGTATTTGGAAATCTGGAGTTGCCTTTTAGTGAAATGTGGAAAACTGAGAGGAGCAGGTTATGGGGGGAAGATCTGGTACTCAATTTTGGACATTAGGTTTAAGATGGCTGTTACACATCCAAGTGGTGATGTTAAGTAGGCAGTTGAATATGAATCTAGGATTTAATTGGAGGGGGTCTAAACTGGAGATAATAATCTTGGGAATCATCAGAATATAAATGATATTTTCAGACATAAAACTGGATAATATCACCAAGAAAATTACTGCAGATAGAGAAAAAGAATGAGCCCTGGGTATATCTCCCATCTTAAATAAAACAAAAAGTCCACATTCCCTGCAGCAACCATCCCACTTCTCTGTTCTCCTTGCAGCAAAACTCTTGAAAGTTAATCTGTTTTTGCTTCTTCCACTTTCTCCTTTCCCATTCTCTTATGTACCCACTCCAGTCAGGCTTTCAATCTCAGTACTTCCCTGAAACTGTACTTAGTAAGATCATGAAGTACTTCCATGATCATGCTTCCAGTAATAAGTTCTTAGTTTCTCAACTTTTATATAGTGTTTGATAAAATTGATTGATTCTTTCTTCTTGAAACACTCACATGGCCTCTGGGGGTATCACTTTTTTGGCTCTACTTCCAGTGTCTGCTCTATTCTCTCACTTGTGGCTTCCTCCTGATCTCCTTATCTTCCTTACTTCTGAACATTAGAATGCCCAGGGCTCAGTTCTAGGACCTCTTCTTTTCTCTTTAGTCACATCCTAGGTGACCTCACTTAATATCATGTCTTTAAATACCCTACATATGCTGAGACAGAAATTTTTATCTCCAGACTTAACCTCTTCCCTCAATTCCAAATTCACGTTTATATTACTTGATATCTCAGATTAAAGATATAAAAAACTGAATTTTTTATACTACCCTTCATATCTCTTCATCACAATTCCCCTTCTTAATAAATGGCAACTCTGTCCTTCATTTGCTCAGGTCAAAACCTTAGATGGCTTGCCTTTTTAGTTCATGGTTTGTGCTCAAATAAATGTCTTATCAGAGAGCTCTTTGCTGATCATCTTATCTAAATTAATGACTTTATCATATTTTCTCTCCATATTTTTATACCTTTATTGAGCTATAATTTATATACCATAAAATTTACCCATTAGGTGTATACAATCACTGATTCTTTCATACTCATTTTAAGCCCTGTCCACGTTGTAAGTATGTAAATTGTAGGATATAGCCATAGTTACTTTATTTTATTGCTGAATACTTTGACTATATTGATATATCACTTTTTGTTTTTTTCAGTCACTATATGACATTTGGACTGTTCATAGTTTTTGGTTGTTATAAATAATGCTCCTATAAGCATTCATATGTAAGTCTTTATGGATATATATGTTTTAATTTCTCCTGGGTAGGTTGTAGGGGAAGTCAGGAAGTGTAGAAGTTTTAATTCCTCTTCACCCTAATTTTTTAGAGATAAGATTTATTTTAATAAAATGAAGTTAGGGTTACAGTAGGGGTTTTGAGACAGGAATAATGTTTTGGCCTCATTTCTAAGGGAAAGAGAGCTAACCAAGAGCAGGTAAAAGAAGAGTTAAATGGCATGCAGGTTCCTGCTTCAATTGGAGATGGTTGAATCTGTACATTTGTGAGATTTTCTATAGAAGTAGTCAGCTGCCTGGTAGAAGAAGCAAGAAGGGAAGTCTCTGAGCTCAAAGAACAGGTTTTGTCAGAATAAGGGTATGAGAGCTGGAAGCAAAAGAGATTGTGATCAGAGTATGATAGTGTAAGTAAGATTTTGATAGGGTACAATATTGAGGGTGAAGATGCTGTTTATTTTCCATATGGACATTTATGTAACTGAGGGTTATTATAGGATGTAGGGGAGAAAGCCAGATAAATATGCAGAGCAAAGATCTGGCACATAATGGGGGAAATGGCCACATGTCAGTGGCACAGCAGATCAGTCAGTCAGGGGCGAGCTCAGGAGACAAAAACTATAATAGTTATTTAAACAGGGAAATTTAAAGAATCATTAATTTCTACAGGGAGTAAAAGAGGACTCCTAGGTAGAAGTTGGCATATTTTTGGCATGTCTGTTGCATGTTTTTGTAAAAAAAGTTTTATTGGAATATAGCCATACTCATTCATTTATTAATTATCCATGTCAATTTTCATGCCCTAATAGCAGAGTTGAATTTTGACAGAGATTGTGTGGCACACAAAGCCTAAAACATTTTCTATCTGTCCTTTAAAAAACAGTTACCTACCCTGCTCTGAGGTGTGCAGAAAAAAATGGGTGCAATAAAGCAGCTGTCAACTACAGGTTGAAGAACAATAGATAGTGAATGAACTCTAAAGATTTGTGATAGAGCCTCTCCCCCAACCCCAGGCTGAAGTTTAACTCTTTGAAGAAGATACAGCTATCACAGGAATACACATGTTGCAATGGCAAAATAAAAACTTTCCAGAGCTGTCAGATTGGGAGATCATGGCTTGATAGTGTGGCTGGTTCTGGTCTTTGAGGACCACTAGACTCCCACCCTAAATTAAAAAATGGAGAACTGGAACCCTAATAAATACCTTCATGTTGCTATTGCCTTTGAGTGTTCCTTTGGTGCCCTCTATTGACAAATCCTGATATTGTGCCACCTGGAAAAGGAATAATGTTTATAGGGCTTTGCTCCAGTATTACAGAGTTGAGCAAAGAAGATAGACTTGGAACTGACAATTAATTGATAATTGGCACATAATAAATAATGGAGCACAATATAGGAGAACAGTATGAGCCTCAAAACTGGAAAGGTTTTGCCTGAAAGTGGAGGAGTAAAAGTAAGCTGAAATATAAGTAAGCAAAATGGGGCAGCTAGATAACAGATCTTCAGGCCCTGAGGACCACAAGGTAATTGGGTGTTTGAGAAAATGAGCTGGTTTCATTTAAGCATGGCAGTGAAGGGAACATTCAGTTTATGGTAGCCAAGCCTTAAGGGTGGAAAAATTTAAATGTTTAAAGGTTGGTAAGGTACTGAGTTTCAGCCCATTCTAACAGTACTTGGCATCTAAGTTTGGCATAAATGTTTAATGAATTAATTCATTATATAAGAATGTTTTTTAATGAGATAAGGAAAGTGAAGGAGTATTTTAAAATTATTGTCATCAGGTAAATGATTTCATAATGCATGTTTGTACATGTATACTTTCGAATCATGGTGAAATCAACGATGGTTGAATAATTCAGAGGAATTGCCCTCAAGGAAGTTTTTTCATCAGACAAATCTTTAAAAAATGATGATTGTATAGATGCAAATGATGCTTAAAATTGACTCACTTTTAGTAACGGTTGTTCATTGTTATTAATATTTGACCAACCTCTGAAGAACTTAGTTTTTTATAGCAGATTTTTGCTGGAGGGAGAGAATTGTTAATGTTTTTAATGCGGAAATCTATTTCCAAATGAGAATAAAATGTATAACTCCTATTTTTTTAATGAATTAGTAACTTGTTAGTAATTAATTACTGTTATTTCTGATTCTAATATGAAATTAGTGGCATTTGCATATGAATAATTATCAGGCAAAGTGGAAATTATGAGGCCTGCTTTTTCCTCCTGTAAACTATATAATTGAAAAGCTATCGTTTCCTTTTTTATCACAAAAGATTAAAAGGTATCTGTTCTTAGGCATATTGAAAATGTCTAGTTTCTGACTTCATGTCTAAAATTGTTTCTTTAAATTCCACATACTTATGTTTATTTTACTTTTTATTTTTAAAGAACCAGCACCGAGCAGTAGATCAAGTAATTAAAGCTGTAAGAAAAATATGCAGTGCTTTAGATGGTGTAGAGACTCTCGCCATTACAGAATCAGTAAAGAAGCTCAAGAGAGCAGTTAATCTTCCAAGGAGTAAAAGTACTGATGTGAGTATTTTTTTTTTTTTTTGTAGTAACTACCATTTTATTACATGCGACTATGTACTTAAATGAGCATCTATCACTTAAAGTGGGTGATTTTTGCTTCTGCTGGACAAAATATTACCATTTTAACTTTGGCTTTTACTTGAGTTGACTGGGTAAGGTGAGGAATTCTTAAGGGAAGATGGGCTGCCTTGGAAGAGTATCGTGAGAATGACATTGAATAGGTGGATGCCAAACTGAACCTTTTGTGTGTAGAGGAGGAACTCTGGTGTAAAGAGTTGGTTGGGAATTTTAAAGTAGATACTGAGCTTGAAGGACCTGGATGGTAGGTAATAGGTACCATTTTTCCCTCTGGATGGAAATGTTTACAACAAATGTCAATAGAGGAAGTACTATTTTGAACTGTACCTCCTTCTTGTTAAAAAGACCCAACAGCTTCAGTAATAGTGACTTACTACCTTAGCCACAACCAGGTTGAGAGCTCTGTTTTGACAGCATACTGTTGCTTTTAGTAAAAGAAAATACCATGGGGATTTAATTGACTCTGTTCATAGGGATGTTCATAGCTATTATTGAAAGGATGAGAGAAGGTGGATCACAAGACACCATAAATTTAAAGTTAGGTTGATGGTATGCCCCTCAACAGATACATAGGTAATAACTCAGTCCATTTATTCTCACAGAGAGTCTGTCCTATATGGTATACAGAAATTTGGGTCTTTTTTATTTTTCTGTATTATGTGCTTATTTTTAGAAATTAAAAAAATATATATTGAAATTACTTGGAGGTAATCAGCCACTGTGGTCCTCATGTCCTAATGTTATATTCATTTGCTGTGTAAAGTAGGAGGAGAATTCAATTTAAATAATTGTAAGAGCTTTTTTGAGACACGAAGTGGTAATACATAGAATACTGGTTTCTTTAAGGATATCATATCATCCTAATAGTAGAGCAACTAATGGAAAATAAAATACTGTAATTGTGTACTTACCACTTTTAGGTTTCAAATATTGGTTCAATGAGGCAAATTTTGTTGAGTTTGTATATTTTGCAGTAATTTTCAGTTCCTCTGATATTCTTGATAGTAAAAATCATCTGTTTGGAGATTTTTACTTTCTTTTTTATTGTTTTATTAATTCTGTAGACACTTTTGAGAGATTTCCCCTGGGGAGGGGGTTTCTTTGATATTACGTTTAATTAAATGTATCGAAATGAAAGATAAACCTTTTTTCTGACTAATTTGCGTGTGTGTAAGCAGGTGACTTCACAGTCTGGAAAAGGAGACACTAGCAGGAGTTCAATTAGGGGTATGTCTTTAAGTTCTTTAAATTTTATAAAAAATTGTTGCTTTTTCAGAGAATTTTATTAACAATTTCTTTAAATCCAGGCTCACTGAATCCTGAAAATCCTGTTCAAGTAAGCATGGACCAGTTAACTGCAGCAGTTTATGATCTTCTCAGACTCCATGGAAATTCTGGTAGGAGTTCTGCAGATTGTCCCCAAAGTAACAGGAACATCAAGGAAGCATGGACAGCAACAGAACAGCTCCAGTTTACAGTTTTTGCTGCACATGGAATTTCAAGTAACTGGGTATCAAAGTAAGTGACTGTTTAAAAACAAATACGTACAGCTTTACCTAGAAGTTATTCTAATCTTATAAAGTAGCAGTATCCACTGTTACCTTGGTATTAAATGGATGATATAAGAATCACAGCTCATACCTTGTGGTTTTCATTAAAATTACACAGATGTTTGAAGCTGTTCCAGTTTAAAAAAAAAAAATCACTCCCACTACATGTAAAGAAGATAGGAAAATATATGTTTAAACTTACAAGAGCAGATGTTAATTAATAAATTAGTCAATTTATGACTGCTACTTCTTGTCTGTCCTTTAGAACCAGGGTAATTTGAAACAGTGTAATGGGGTTAGACTTCGGCACAATTTTTTCCTTTTTAGTAGTTGTCAATTTACTAATTTCTAGGCTTGAAAGTCTATAAGAGCGTATTTCTTCTATTGAATTTTTAATGCGGGTTTTACTTTTTTATTTATTTTTTTGTCAACACCATAAAGTGCCAACTTCAACTTATTTGGAAATGACAAATATAAACTGCAAAGTGTGACTTGAATATTTTAAATGAAATAGTTTGATAATAGCTTCATGCTATAAAAATAGGGTAAACCCTAGTGAAGAGGTACCAAACATGAATTCTGCTTAAATTGAGCTTTAGATAAATAAATAAGACATAAAAATTATGTAATGACTTGAATGTGATATATTAACTTATTCGATAAATATTTACTGAGCACCGTCTATGAGCAGTCAGTATTCTTAGTGCTACTGGGAATTCAGCAGTAATCAAGGCAGCAAAATTTCTCTGCCCTCCTAAAACTTGCATTTCAACAGGTACTATTGCTGTCATTCTTTTAAATCATTATAGGGTTAATATGTTCCACATCCTCCATACACACAGCAATAAATTTAGGGACACTAAATGAGGAGAACAGATACTTAGTAGAAGACAATATAGAAAACTGCAGTGATAATTAAGATAGAATGTTACTAAAATGCCTAAGTAAAGATGGACACATGGAATGAGGTTGAGAAAAGCAAATAGCTAGTGGTATTTTGTGAACTAAGGAGGTTAGATTTGAAATATATTTAGAATGGTTAATATGAAGTATACCATATTTTGTTGTGTATAATGTGCACTTTTGGGCCCAAATTTGTGAGAGAAAAATAAGGGTGTGCATTATACATCGGTAGTAGTAACTCTGTAGCTATATATGTGTTTTTAATTCTTTTATTTATGCTTATGAGTTAAAAGTGTAACTCTAGAAATCAGTAATGATATTCATATGCAAAATAATATCCTGGAATACGATAATGGGTTTTATAAATATATAAAAAAGATTTTTTACATAAAGTTTCTTGTACCTTGTATCTATTCTTGTGTTTTGTAATTTGTTGCATAAAATAAATGCTAAAATTCATTTATAGTACAAAAAACAAGTACCTAAATACAAACAAATAAAAATTTAAATTAAAAATGAAAACAAAAGATATTTTTCGGGAGTTCCCTGATGGTGTAGTGGCTTGGGGCTTCGGCACTGGCGCTGTCAGCATTGCGGCCTGGGTTCGATTCCCAGCCAGGGAGCTACCCACATACCAAAAAGCAAAAAAAAAAAAAAAAAAATCTTGTGCAACTGGCAAAAAAAGTTAAAAAAAAAAAAAAAAAGATATTTTTCCCTGCAAATTTGGGTCAAAAGCCTGGGTGCACATTATACACATCGAAATACGGTATTGGTTTATGTGTAAGCCAGCAGTAAGTTAGAATACTAGTAGAATATAGTTTTATTGAACCTAAGACTCCTTTCCTACAAAGTTGCCTGATTGTTTCTAATCCACTCTGTACTTGTGGCAATTGGAGACTAAATTATTGCTGTTTAATGAAAGCATATCAAAACATCTGTCCTCATGGATTAAAGCCTCCTAATTTTAACATTGGGAACAGTGACTCAGATCATTGCAAGTCAGACCAATGCACTATTAATATGCTTAACTGACTCTTTCAGTGGCTTAGCAAAGGAAAATGGTGCCTAGGGAAAGTATTGTTTGTACCCTTTCTTCCTGGAATTTACCTAGAAATGAAGTGTCATTCAACTAAAATTAAAGCTAGTAACTAACTGAGCCCAAGATTTAAATAAATTCTGCTGCTGCTATCATTTTTGAAACTGGCAGCTAGGGATAGATGTTCCCTTCTGCACTCCCTTTGCTGTACCTCTTCTCTATTTTTACAGAATTTGCAATAGTTAAATTCCAGATGTTTTTCCATAAGTTCAAGTGAATGGTGACCAAATTATTTCAGATAATAATCATTTTTAGGGAAGAATGGGTAATATATTTGTATTACTTCATTAATTTGTATTATCAAGTAAAATAAAATTCTTTCCTTTCTTAGTTACGAAAAATACTACTTAACATGTTCCCTGTCTCACAATGGAAAAGATATTTTTAAACCAATTCAATCAAAGAAGGTTGGCACTTACAAGAATTTCTTCTATCTTATTAAGTGGGATGAACTGTAAGTGAAATATCTGGCTTTTTATTCTTTCAGTATGCCCTGTTCTTTACTTTTTTCCTTCGGTGCATCCTAGTTTGTTTGATATTTTTGGTTACAATTTCCATTAAAATCCTTTGAATTCTCACATCTTAAGGTCTTTTCTATAGAACAAACTGAAATTCTTATTTAAAAATCTGAAATACTCTTTTAAATCTACATGTTAAATTGCAGAAACATGCCATTAATTCTTCCTAGATTTTGTCAAGTTAAAAATAAAAATTTATGTATAATTCTAGAAAATGGTGTTTTATAACATTGCTTAGTTTAGTATTTATTCTGTAGCACTATATATGAAGTGTAGTTTTTTGTTAACAGATTCTTTAAAATTTATCTTAAGCCCACATACAAGATATTTTGCACTGTTAATATTTTTTAAATATTCCTTTTAAACTAAGGGAATGCTTTCGTTATTTAGGCAGATAATTGCATAATGTTTTATTCTGCATTTCTGAAATAGTTTCATTTATTGTGTGTGTGTGTGTGTGTGTGTGTGTACGTATGTATGTATGTATGTATGTATGTATGTTGATTGAACCCAGGCCGCAGTGGTGAGAGTGCCAAAACCTAGCCACTAGACCACCAGGGAAGCCCCTTATTTTTTTAAATTATGAAAATAACGCAAGTCTATAAAAGCAATCCAATAAATAAATGCATATAGGGTTAAAAGTGTCACTTCATTTTTTTTTACCTTCTCGTGACTCCTCAGATTGACCACTATTGACTTTATGTGTTCTTTCAGACTTAAAAAAGAAAAGCATTGGTAAACATTTATACATATCTGTTTGTGTATATACGGTGGACTCTCTGTTAAGCAACTGGAACTCAAGTGACTGGCACTCTGAAGTAACCAGCAAAAAAAATGTTGCCTGTTGTTTGTGAGTTCCGTTTAACCGAGAGTCTACTTTTGTTTATCCAACGTCTACCAATCCTCATGATGCCCATTAATTGAGAGTCTGCTGTATATAAACACACACACATCTTGAATTAGAAATACTCATAAACATTCATCTAGTTTTCCATAAGGATATAGAAATGACTACTATTATTTCACCTAGAAATTGACATTAGCAGTTTTAAGTAAAAGCGCTAACAAATTTTTGAAGAAAGAAATCTATATATTTGAAATTTTAATGAAATGTGTTTATTTAAAATTTTTGCAGCACGTGTTAGCCAAGCTTGCTACTTAAGTAAAGATTACTCAGGATGAAAGACTATTTGATAAGTCAAATAAAATACCTAAAATTGTCAATTTTATTAAAGTGTTAAATCTTCATATTTGATCTAATTTGGTTTTTTTATT
Source organism: Lyroderma lyra (assembly GCA_004026885.1). Classification (NCBI taxonomy): domain Eukaryota; kingdom Metazoa; phylum Chordata; class Mammalia; order Chiroptera; family Megadermatidae; genus Lyroderma; species Lyroderma lyra. Next base: position 40,788 of record PVJL010006935.1, read on the forward strand.
AACACATTTTTTCCCTCCATAGAATCATTTTTCCCATCCAGATATCACAGTTACCATTAGAATCACTTCTTCACCTTACTCTTTTTGGAATTTTAAATCAGAGCAGTGGAAGTTCCCCTGATTCTAATAAACAGAGAAAAGGGCCAGAAGCTTTGGGCAAAGTTTCTTTACCTCTTTTTGATTTTAAACGGTAAGTATTTAAACTGAGTTGTGGTAGCGAGTTAATGTTAATCTGCAGCATCAGACTTAACTAGAGAACAGGGTGGGGGACAATGACATACATGAGATGATGGCCTGCCTCAGTTTTTCCAATGTGCTAAAAAGGAGGCCATTTCAGAGAACACATATCAGAGGAAACCAAAGTTATTCTGCTATAGTTTGAACATACACACACACACACACACACACACACACACACACACACACACATATATGTATGTATTCAAAGGATTGTTTGCCACTCACTGGTCAGAAGAAAAGCAGCAGCCAGTTCACTCTGTCATTTTATGTAAAGCACTCTGTATTATTGATATAATGTTTATGGTCTTTTAGGTGCCCTTGATATTATTAAAACAGCTCCATTTTTCTTCTTCTCATCCCTTTCCAATCCTTAAGTTTCAGAGCCTACAACCAGACATTATTCTCTTCTCTTCACTTGACAAACCTGACTGATCTACCCTTACTGCAGTGGGCCCTGGGGCTTTATTCTTCAAAGGTCCTACATAGGTGCAAAAACTAATTGATCCTTAGGAGTAAAGGAATTCCTATTAAGCTTTGTGTCTTCTGATATCCGGTGGGATAGTGTAATCTATCTGGCCTTTCAGCTGATTATTTTAATTATATTTTAAGTAATAACATGTTACTTGAGATCATCAAGAGTCTTCCTAAATTAAAAAAAAATCAATTGAATTAAGTTTGGGATATGTTTCATACAGCACATGGTAACATTTTGGAGAGTGATAATGCATATTAGCATATTAAAGTATTCAGCAGTCAAGCCTATTGTGTTTAATAACAATATTAGTGTAATAAACACAGCACTTACTGTGTGCTAGGTAATTAGTCAGAGTGGTACATACATATCCTTATATTCCTCACAACAAACCTATGAAAGTAGGTGCTGTTTTTATCCCTTTTTGCAGAGGGGAAAATAAAAGCAACTAGCCCTGGGTCATTCAGTGGTAGAATTGGGATTTAATCCAGGCAGTCTGCCTGTAGGCTCTGTGTTCTTAACTGTTATCCTATATTGCTATTCTCAAATTTATTTGATACCATGGTGCTTTTTTTGTTCTAGAATGTATCTTTTGAAACATTGTGTCCTGCTGGACAGTTAGAAAAATTTATTTAACCTACAATAAAATAAAAATTAAGAATGAAAAAATTATGCTAATCTAGTTCTGCTTTCCTTTTCCTATGAAATGGCAAACAGTTTGATTTTTTAGTAAATATGTATTAAAATCATGTGATGTTTGACAAACTGACTCCACAGATTTTGTTCTTGAAATATTATTTTCCTGTGTACTTAATTATGGCACTTCTATATTTTTCTTTTAGTCACTTCTCCTATAGTTGAAGAGGCAGTATGATATTTTTTTATTCTCTACCTTTTTGTGGGCTCAAATTTTATTTGACACCCAACATAACCAAAGACTGAACCACCAAAGACCAGAGAAAAGTAACTGAGGATATTTTTAATGATGTGTATTTAGAACTTTTTGCCAAATATAATCTGTGATAAATTAGTGTTAGGGAGTAGTTACATGGGGAAAAAATGTAATTGCATCATTATTATTAATTTTTATAAATGCATTTCCTTTACAGCTGTACTCAGAGTTCCCAAATAATTGGTATCAGAAATTTTTTCATGGAAAATTTTCAGTTAATAGATGCAGAAGGAATGCTAGAATATCATAATTTTGCAACCCTTGCTGAAATAATTTAAGCTAGGTTTTCTCAGACTTGGCACTATTGACATTTTGGGCCAGATAATTCTTTGTTGAGGGAGACTGTCCTGTGCATTGTAGGATGTTTGACAGCATCCCTGGCTTCTGCTCCCTAGATGCCAGTAGCATCCTCCAATTGCCCACCAAAAGTATCTCCAAACATCCCAAATACCCACTAGAAGCAAAATCACTCTTGGTTGAGAACCATTGACATAAATAATGATGATCAATGCGTGATTAAAACCATAAAGTGATTAGCTTTTCTGGAACTTGTTAATGCATGGTATAGAGTGACAACACCTGAATAAACTGATTGTGTTAACATCACAGAGAGATAAACCAAACAATGCGTGTCTCTTTATTTGATGCAATAGGAAGTGTAGTATACAATATAAAGTATATATTCTTGCCACATAACTAAACCTGAATCAAATCAAGCCTCTAGATCTAACTAATACTTTATAGAAAATATAGGCTGTAAAGGAACATGCTAAGCAACTGGAGGAATGCAATCAGTAAAATCTAGGATAAAGAAAATTCTTAGAACAAAAGACCTAGTTTCTTCACCAAACAGCAGGGGGAAAAAAAGATGAAAATTAAAACAAGTCAGCAAACTTTTTCTGTAAAGGGGACCATATAGAAGTAGTTTAGGCTTTGTAGGTCATATAGTTTCTGTCACAAAGACAAAAGCAGCAATAAACAGTATATAAATGAATGAATGTGGCTTTGTTCTAATAAAAGTTTATTTATGAAACCAGGTGACAGGCTGGAATTTGTTGACCTTTAAATTAAAAGATACTTAAAAAGACATATCAACCAAATGGCAAGTGCTGGACCTTGCTTAGATCCTTATTTGAACAAACCAAATGTTAAGAAAGAGAGAGAGAAAGAGAGATGATGATGTTTAATAATTTTTTATTATTTTAGGAATGGTAATGGTATTTTAATTATCTTAAAATAAAACTGTTTATTGTTTAGAGATATACGAGGGCTGTCTGGGAAAAATCCAGCCAATAAGTGCCTCTGTTTTTTAATATTACATGGCTGGATACTTTCTGGACAGCCCTTGTACAACAGTTTCTACAGATGAAATACTGTGATGGGAGTTTGCCTTAAAATCTAGTTGAGGGTGAGAGTGGTTCTAAAAGATACAATATAATGTGTCAAAGATTTAAAGGCTGTTAACATGTAAGAGAAAACATTAAGACTTGAATCAAGTTTTGGAAAGCATATTTGCTGTTTTAATAAAATTAACAAGTTCATAGTTTCCTGCTTTCACGTATCATGTTATTTTTCAGAAATTTCTTTTGTGCAAAGATGTATCACTGTCTTTATTGACAAATATTTTTTCATTTAAGTAGGCCATAAACTGATAATCGAGGGCAAGTGTCAGTGTACTGTAGCCTACAGCCTGTTTTTTAAAATACAGTTTTGTTAGAATACAGTGCATATATTATGTATTATTCATGGCTACTTTTGCACTGTAATAGCTGAATTGAGTCTGCAACAAAGGTGGTGTGGTGCAGGAAGCCCCAAATATTTACTGTCTGGCCTTTTAGAGAAAAAGTTTGCTGACCTCTGATGTAGAACACAGATGTAATTTCTCATCTCAAATGATTGGTTTTACGTCAAAGTGGGTACTAGTTTTTTTTGGCATGTTTTTGTTCTTATAGTAAAAGTCAGGGAACAGTTCTATAATCTGAACTATCACCTTGAGATGTATTACTTTGTAAGCTATCTTTAAAGACTATCCTTCACCTTCCTGTTTACAGAAGTTGTTTTGGGGACAGGAGACTCTGAGTCTTTACCAATCTTGTGTTCTATCCCCAACCCCATTTCTCCTAAGATATGTTGCTTAGGATGCGTCATAAATACAGGGTCTGGCAGAATAACACCTGGACTTGAGTTATGATTTTATAAAATCATAACCATACATGCTTATGATTTTGTAATAAAAGATTTGGTATAGGCTACCAGCTCATAAAACAGGGGGCGTTATTTATGCCAGACCCTGTATTTGAATACTAACATTTCAAATTCATTACCATGTGTTGTGAGTTTTTAATTAATTTTTAAAATGAAAACCACAGTATTCTTCTGTTTACATTCATGAAGGTTTTTAACATGTGGAACTAAACTTCTGTATCTTTGGACTTCATCACATACAAATCCTATTCCTGGAACAGGCCCCAAAAAAGGATATGTAATGGAAAGAATAGTGTTACAGGTAATGGTACTTCTTGACATGTGAAGAAGTTTAAATTTAAATTTCTTTATAAAACGTGTATATATACCATGATTTAGATTGTCATTAAAGAAGCCTAATTGATCTTATTTCAATCTTAGGTTCTATTTTCAATTTAAATGTCATTAAACCATTTTCTGTTTCTGAGAAACAATAAAATATGCCCTTGTACCCATCCCAAGTAATATGTGTGCTATTGAGAATTACCAGCAATGGTAATCACTTTCAATAAAAGGATAAGAAGCACTAGTTTAATATTCAATCTAAAATTTACCCTGATGGCTAAGAAAACTCAGTTTTCTCAAAGACAGAGAAGGTAATGTGGTAAATATATAGCTTGTTCCACTGTTGTTTGATCAAATTCTGTTAAATTTTTAAGGTTGATTTTCCTTCTCCTACATTTGATATCATTTATACCACTCCTCAAGTTGACAGAGTCATTATACAGCAACATGACTTAGAAACATTGGAGAATGATATGAAAGGGAAACTTCTTGATATTCTTCACAAGGATTCGTCACTTGGGTATGCTTCTTTGATTCTATTTTGCTTATGTATCTCTTGTAAAGCTCAAGTTAATGGTTTCTTCAATGCCCTGATTTAGTTCATGATTTAGCAGTGTTCTTGGTGTAGAAAACTTTCTATCTCTGCTTTTAATTAATAAAAAGATGGTATGACTACATAAAAGTTTGGAAATTTGTACAGGTCAAAATTTTTTAGATGATCAAAAGACAGATTGGGAACTATATTTACGGCAAACAGATTAATTTTCTTAATGTACAAAGAACCTTTTCATATCAATAGAAAAACCAACAAATCAGTAGTAAATTAGATAAAGAATATTAATAGGTAATTCTTTGGAAGAGAAATACAATGCCTTTAAAACATCTGAAAAGATGTTAACCTCTCAGTACTCAAGGAAATGTACATTAATACAAAATACCATTTCACACACATTATTGAAAATTAAAATGTCTCATCATATATAGTATTGATGATATACAGAAGAATGGAGATTATACTGTTGGTAGAATTCTAAAAAGCTTCTGGAGAACAATTTGGCAAAACATACGAAGTTCACAATGTACATAGTCTGACCTAGCAATTCCACTTTTAGTTAGTTATATATCTTAGAGGAAACCTTTTTATAATTGCTTCTGGGAACAATACTCACTGCAGTATGTAGTTGGATTATTGTAAAACTGATGGGGCAGGGGTGGGGACGGAGGAAGGGGGATTCAAATATATGGTGATGAAAAAGAAGTGACACTGGGTGGTGAGAATACACTGCAACACGTAGACAATAAAGAACTGTACACCTGGAACCTATGTAATTTTGCTGGCCAATGGCACCCCAATACATTTAATTTAAAAAAGATGAAAACTGACAGGAAATGTCCATCAATAGGAGTTAATCCAACAGAGCACCTATGTAACTATTAAGAATGGACTTCTGTATACTGACATATAAATGTATTAAATGAAGAAAGCAGGGAGCAGAATAGTGTGTGTAGTGTGTTACCATTAAAGGAAAAAAGATCTACACACAGCCTATGTATGTACTTCTATACAAATGGACTCTCTGGAAGAATATACAAGTTTAGGCACTTGGCACTGGTAGAGAGATTAAAAGGAGAGAGACTTCATTCAGCACCTTTATTCAGTATTTGAATCTTTTGATATTTCACATGAATACATTTCAGTGCATGTTCTATACGAGGTCTGACAATTAAGTTCGCGAACTTGCAACTGTACACGTATGTTGGCAGCACTATACAGACAACTCAGTAAGGTTTTGTAACCATGCTAAATCTGTGTCCAGCTATGTTCATGTCAACATGTGCTATATTATTAATAGGCATTCATTATTGTTGTGTGTTTTTGTGTGCTGCTGTGAAAATACTGGAGCTTGAATTAGAGCAACAAACATGAAATTTCTTGTTAAACTTGGCAAGAGTGGAAGTGAAATCAAGGACATGTTAGTTCAAGTTTATGAGGATAGTGCCATGAAGAAAATGGCAGTGTACAAATGGATGACATGTTTTTCGAAGGGAAGAGAAAGCATCACTGATGAAGAGAGGTCAAGGTGGCCAGTAATGAGCAGAATTGACAAAAACATTGCAAAAATTCGTCGAATTGTACATCAGAATCATCAGCTGGCTGAGAAGCATAGCAGACCAAGTAAACATACATAGAGAAAGAGTTAGGAAAATCTTAACCGAAAACCTTGGCTTGAGAAAGGTGTGTGCAAAAATGGTCCTGAAGGAGCTCACCGATGAACAAAAGCAAAGGAGAGTCGAAGTTTGCCAAGTCAAAGCTCGACCTTTTGGAGAGGCAAGATGATATTTTGGGCTGTTATCACTGGTGGTGAAACATGGGTGTACCAATACAACCCTGAAACAAAGCATCAAAGTGCACAATGGAAGTCAGCCAATTCTCCATGACTGAAAAAGTTCTGTCAGTTCAAATCAAGAGTCACAATTATGTTGCTAACCTTTTTTTGATATCAGAGAGATTGTTCTTTATGAATTTGTACCAACTGGACAAACTGACAACCAAGTTTACTATTTGGAAGTGCTGAAAAAGTTGTGTGAAAAAGATGAAAACAACCTGAACTTTTTGCCAACAACTCATGGCTCTTGTATCACAACAGTGCACCAGCTCACACATGGCACTATCTTTGAGGGAGTTTTTAGCCAGTAAACAAATAACTATATTGGAACACCCTATTCGCCTAATCTGGCCCCCAATTACTTTTCTCTTTACCCAAAGAAAAAGGAAGTATTGAAAGGAAGACATTTTGATGACATTCAGGAATATCAAGAGTCATAAGACAACAGCTCTGATGGCCATTCCAGGAAAAGAGTTCCAAAATTGCTTTGAAGGGTGGACTAGACGCTGGCATCGGTGCATAGCTTCCCAAGGGGAATACTTTGAAGGTGACCATAGTGATATTCAGCAGTGAGGTATGTAGCACTTTTTCTAGGATGAGTTCGCGAAATTACTTTTCAGACCTCGTATATAAGTCGATAGATAGGTAGTAAAATAGTGAGATCTTTCTTTCACATAACATTTGTCATTAAGATTACATTAAAATCTCCAAAACTAGTCCTTCCTATTTTGAGTATTCTTCAATTAAGCCATATAATCACCATGTAAAATTTTTTAGTAGCATTTGTTTTACGTGACATTTGATTTTACTTGTATAAAATGGATGAACTCCTTGCTCTTAGGGTGGATTTTGCTTAATCAATTCTGATTTCTAATGCCTGGCATCTGGTTAGAGCTCGGTGAATTTTTATTGTACTGAATAATCCTTCATTTTCATAAATAAGACTCCTTTATAAAGGCAGAATGATTTCTGTCCCCCAAATTAGGGTGTATTAGTGGTGTTTGCTGCACATTGCATATTTCTTTTCCAAATTAGTATTAATGATTCTACCAATAAATGGCTCTCCTAAAATGAATAAAAATCTTCTTTGTATTTTTAATTATTGAAGCTATAACTGTCATTATGATACCATTGAGAAGTAATTTAATTCTGTTATGTATGCAGACTTTCTAAAGAAGACAAAGCCTTTTTGTGGGAGAAACGTTATTATTGCCTCAAATATCCAAATTGTCTTCCTAAAGTACTAGCAAGTGCCCCAAATTGGAAATGGGTTAATCTTGTCAAAACTTACTCATTGCTTCAGCAGTGGCCTCCATTACACCCTCTGACTGCTTTGGAGCTTCTTGATTCAAAGTAAGTCAGCTGTAACTGAATTTGTTTGCTCTGTTTTATTGTTGTCAGTTTTTTCCAGTAAGGTGTTATGTTGCATGAGTACTTCCCTTTGTTTTAATGTGAAAGCAATTCAATACATTGTGTAAATGTGTATTTCTACAAATGTATCTTTTCATTGAGGCTATATAAAAGACATGTCATGTCACTTAAAATTAACCTAAAGAGAGAATTAAGTTGTAAATTTTGAATAATTTGTTAACATTTTTATGAAGTGGGTAAAAATGAAATTTCATAAGCTTAAGCTTAAGGTTTCTAAACAGTTCCCTATAGAATTTGTGTAGTACATAAGATTTTCTTCCTAAAAAAAAAAAAGAAGAAGCAGCAACAGCAGCACATTGCTTTTGAATAAAAAGCTATTGAAGCATTCATTGACAGGAATAGATTGAGGTTGTGTTTTCAGGAAATACTTGTATAGCTTCATAGAAAGAAATCACCATTAAATTTTTATTTTTGTACTCTTCTAGGTTTGCTGATCAGGAAGTGAGGTCTCAAGCTGTGACCTGGATCGAGGCTATCAGTGATGATGAGCTAATAGATCTTCTTCCACAGTTTGTGCAGGTGAGTTTTTTAATCATTTATATACCCTCCTTACTCTCCTTGCAGTTTTTATAGTAGGGAACTTGCTGAGGGATACCCCTTCTGTTTTGATACTTCTGTAATGTGGGAGTGTTAAGATTTATTGCATTTGGATTTAGTGTGAATTTTTTTCTACTAATTTCACTTTCCCCTCTTGAATATTACCTATATGTATTTGGATTTTTAATTCTTCAGCTTTTTAGATTCTCAGAACAAACCAGAGCTGAGCTTTTTTTTCACTTTCTTTACTGGCCATTTAAACGTAGCTAATGAATGTTACTCCCAGGTATATACTTTTCTGCTTCATTTTATTACTTTAGCCTAAGTTAATTCATCTCTTTTATTTTTATCAGTATCACCATCATCAAGAGTAAGCATCACATAATTTCTCTTCTGATATTTGTATACTACAATGTAGTTAGTATGGGTTTGACCATTAGTAATTCTTTTTTTCCTTTATGTGTAGGCTTTGAAATATGAAATTTATTTGAACAGCTCATTAGTGCGCTTCCTTCTGTCCAGGGCATTGGGAAATATAAAGATAGCTCACAATTTATATTGGTAAGATTTAAATTTTCTTAAGTGCTTTATCTCTATTCGATTATGAGATAACATAATCTCAAAGTCTTAATGATATGCTTAGACTTCTTACTGTGAATACCAGATGTTTTATTGAGGGCATTATTATAAAGAAACTAAATTTTTATGTCCTTAGAAATAAAACAAAAAATAAAAAAACCCTCTATTGCAAAGATATTTAGCATGTTAGAGCTCTGTAATAACCAGTAAGTTTTTACTTGCTTATATAGCGTAAGATAAATCCTGAATATCAAAAATTGAATTTTTAAAATTGATTTTTGAGAGATATTCCTTCAGTTTTCAGAAGTGGCTGACAGATATTTTGCTGTATTAGGCTCCTGAAGGATGCGCTGCATGATGCACAGTTTGGTGCCCGATATGAACATGTTTTGGGTGCTCTCCTCTCAGTAGGAGGGAAAGGACTCAGAGAAGAACTCTTGAAGCAGACAAAACTTGTACAGCTTTTAGGAGGAGTAGCAGAAAAAGTAAGGCAGGCTAGTGGATCATCCAGACAGGTATGTACCCATAGGTGGGAACATAAATATTTTGTTATTAAAAGGCCTTTATAGTGCTGATAAGTTAAGTTGTTATTCTTTATCAGTAGACATCCAGTAGAACTCTAACTATACCTATGCTGTTTTGAGCAGATAAATCCAAAGGTTTAAGATCAATAGGAAAATATTTTACAACCTAAGAAAATCAATGCTTTTTAATTCCCATGCTTATATTTTCTTTCTAATTAAAATTGTTCTCTTGAGTTTCTTTTTTATTATTTTGTTTTTTAACTGTTTTGTATCTGTAAAAGTAAAACTATGGATTGATGCTAATGTTTAAAAAATTCAAATAATGAGAAGTTATAGAATAAAAAAGTAAGACTTTTCTAGCTTTATTTTCTCCCTGTGGGTTGTTCATAGTTTGCTGTATGTCCATCTTGATAATTTTTTTATAACTTTACAAATATAAACACATAAATATATACACAAATTTTTGGAGTTTAAAAAAATTTTTATAGAAATATGTATTGTTGAGGTAAAATTTACATAGCATATTTACATAAATTAACGTAAACCCACCATTTTAAAGTGTACAATTCATTGGCTTTTGGTACATTCACAGTGTTATGCAACCACCACCACTGTCTAATTGCAGAACATTTTCCTCACACCAGTAAGAAAGCCTGTACCCACTAACCACTCACTTCTCATCCCCCTCCTCCGCTGCCCACCCTGGTAAGCACCAGTCTGCTTTCTATCTTTATGAATTTGCCTGTCCTGGACTTTTCATGTAAATGGAATCATACAATAATGTGGTCTTTTGTGTTTGGTTTCTTTTACTTAGCCTAATGTTTTCAAGCATGTGTAAGTGCTTCTTTCCTTTTTATGGTTGAATAATATTGTGTAGATCAGGGGTGTCCAGCCTTTTGGCTTCCCTGGGCCACATTAGAAGAAAAATTGTCTTAGGACACACATCAAGTACACTAACACTAATGATAGCTAACGAGCTAAAAAAAAAAAAAAAAAAGAAATCTGTAAAAAACATCTCATAATGGTTTAAGAAAGCTTACAGATTTGTGTTGTGTCACATTGAAAGCTGTCCTGGGCCACATGGGGCTCATGGGCCACGGGTTGGAAAAGCTTGGTGTAATACCACATTTTGTTTATCCATACATCAGTTGATGGACATTTGGCTTGTTTCTACTATTTGACTATTATGAAAAATGCTGTTATGAATATTTGTGAGTTTTGTTTGAACACCTGTTTTCACCTTACTTAGGAGTAGAATTACTAGGTCATATAGCAAGTCTTTGCTAACTTTTTAAGGAACCACCAAACTGTTCAACACCAAAGCAGCTACACAGTTTTATATTTCTATCAGCGGTGTATGAGGGTTCCAGTTTCTCTGCATCCTCAGCAACATTTGTTATTTTCTGGGGGTTTTTGTTTTAGCCATCCTAGTGGGTGTGAAATAGTATCTCACTGTAGTTTTGATATGCATTAACCTAATGACTAATGATTTTGAGCACATTTTCAAGTGTTTTTTGGCCATGTGTATATATTCTTTGGAGAAGTTTTTTTTGTAAGTCCTCTTTTAATTGGTCTGTCTTTTTTGCTCTTAAAAGCTCTTACACATTTCATATTCTTTGGGGATTTCCCAAATTTCAAATGAGGTTATTTTTTGCTCTTAAAAGCTCTTACATGTTGTTCACATATTTCTCTAATACTCAAACTGTGTTCTGGGGTTCAGTGTTTAGCAAGGGTGTTCCCCGATTTTTGACCATGTTATAAACTTGCTGTGTTATACAAGAATTACCTATATTTCCTTGACAGGGTCTTTTGATGTAAAAAAGGAAGTCTAACTTTAATTTTAGGAAGTCTGACATTTTTTATTTTGTTGCTTGTGCTTTTGTTATCATATCTTGAGAATTCATTGTCAAATCCAAGGTTGTGAAGATGTATACCTGTGTTTTTTTCTAGGAATTTTATAGTTTCACTCTTATATTTAAGTCTTTGATTTGAGCTCTTTTAAAATATGGTATCAGATAAAGGGCCTGACTTCATTCTTTTACATAAGGTTATCATAACGGTTTATCCTAGCACCACTGTTAAAGAGACTTTTTTTTTTAATTGAACGATATTAGCACCCCTGTTGAAAATCAGTTGACAGTAGCTATATGCATTTATTTTTAGACTCTCAATTCTGGTCCATTGTTCTATATATCTTATCCTTATGCCATATATCTTATCCTTATGCCATACTGTTTTCATTACTGTAGCTTTGTAGTAAATTTTGAAATGAGGGAGTATGAGTCCTCCAGCTTTATTCTTTTTCAAGATTGTTTTGGTTTTTCAGAACTCACTTGCAATTCTGTATGAATTTTAGAATCAGCTTGTCTGTTTCTACAAAAAGCAGTTGGAAATTTGATAAGTGTTGTGTTGAATCTGTAGATTGATTTGGGAAATACTGCAATCTTATTATTAAGTCTAGTTTATGAACATGGGCTGTCTTTCCATTTATTTAGACCCTTAATTTCTTTCAGCAATTATACCTTTTTTTGTATATGGCTTTTTTTGACAGTTTCATGTCAGTATATTTAGTTACCCTTCATGTTTCTTAAAGGGTGCATAGTATTACAAGGTATTTTGGCATAAATTGTGAACTGTTAACCTCTATGCAGGTTGTTCACATACTTTTCCAAAACAGTTCCGCAACAAACTTTAATGTATTAGTTTTTGCTCTATTACTAGTATTTCTTTATAAAATAATCCTATGGGTGAAATAACTAAGTTAAGTGCCAAGTACCTTTTTTTTTTTTTTTTTTTGCTTTTTTGCTTTTTGGTCGTGGGTAGCTCCCTGGCCGGGAATCGAACCCAGACCGCAGCGCTGACAGCGCCAGCGCCAAAGCCTTAAGCCACTACACCATCAGGGAACTCCCGCCAAGTGCTTTTTTAATTATAATAGTTTCTACTAGATTATTCTCGTAAAAAGAAAAATGCCTGTATATACTTCCCTTCTCCCAATAGTTATGAAAGTGCAGTGACTGTATTTACCATCACCAATGGGGATTGGTGGATGCTGAATAAATAAATCTAAGTGGCTCTCTGTTAGCCAGAACTAAAATTTTTTTTTGCCGGTTGCTTGAGAGTGCCCGTTGTTTGAGTTCCGGATAATGGAGAGTCTTCTGTATCTGTTTCCCACCCTGTTTCATATTAACAGATAAAAAATTGAATCTAACTTTTGTTTAATTTCTATTTCTTTGACTGTTAGTTTTAACTTTAAGCTTGTGTTTGTAGCTTTGCCCATTCTGATACTCTCTTTAGCAGTAACTAACTCTTTTTGACCATTTGACAACTGGACATTTTAAAAGTTGGGTCCATGTCATAATTTTGTGTGTTTTTTAAATAGGTCCTTTTTTTTTTTTTTTTGGTAGCTCCCTGGCTGGGAATTGAACCCAGGCTGCAGCGTTGAGAGCGCCGAAGCCTAGCCACTACACCATCAGGGAACCCCAGGTCTTCATTTTTATTTTTAACTTACAGTGTCAATCTCTTTCCCTAGGTTGTCCTCCAAAGGAGTATGGAACGAGTACAGTCTTTTTTTCTAAGAAACAGATGTCGCCTCCCTCTCAATCCAAGTCTTGTGGCAAAAGAATTAAATATTAAGGTGACACATAAAATACTTTTAAGTTCATATTACATTTCAAAATAATGTGTAGGAACAAAGCAAATGAGTCAGTATGCTTGAGGCAAATGAGGATAGAACCTGCATAGGTTGGTTATAAGTATTTGTGGATGTCTGTTTATATAAGATCCATATTTATCTCAGTATGTTTTTACCTAATCACCATTACTGAAAGAAAAACAGTGTAAAATCATTTACCACCTCAAATTAAATTATTTTTTGCTGCAGTAGAATAGCTGTATGAAATGCAAATATTGTAATTCCAATGGTAAAACTACTTGCCACAGGTAGGCATTATCCCCCCACCTTTGTCAATGAGCAGATATACTCCTCCTGAGTTTATAACCCTTTTTAGAGCTATCAGAAAGTCGCTGGGTAACCATCAAAATTAAATAATTGTATTTTGAATTGGACTAGTAGTAATACAAATAGTGTTTGGATTTTTTCTACCATGAGTTTTGCAAAAGCAACTGATTAATTCATCCATTCGTGTCTATGGTTTTGAAAGGCCAGAGTACAACTCTCCATAATGGAATTTCAGATTTCATTTTTTTATTTATTTTTTTTAGTTGACATGAATCTACTCTTCATTGAAAAAAAAGTTTTTGAGGGGTAGTTCCCTGGCTGGGAATTGAACCCAAGCCGCAGCATTGAGAGTTCTAAAGCCTAGCCAGTACACCACCAGGGAACCCCCTCTTCATTGAAATTTAATAGTGGGTGCCTGACTCTATAAATACGTCATTTAAGTGCAGTATGACTACATTTTCCCTTTTGGTTTTATTTACCTTTAAAATGGGTATACTGTCTTAAATTAGTTTTTTAACCAGTTTTATTTTAAAATAAGATTTCATCTGTAATAGTACCATAAATAGAAGTAGAGATCTGATCCCAGATTATATTGATTTAGAGGAAAGATAAAGAGTATACAAAATTTTGTGCTCTTTGGGGGAATTATGATACTTTTAAAGTTTAAGCCTTTAATAGTTTTTGTCTCAAGGTTTTAAGGTTTTGCTTCTCTCCCTAGAGAGAGGTGGATGATATTTTACTCATATGTGCTCTGCTTAAGTTTCAAAAGTGTTTTTGTATATGAGATTGGACAATTAATTTCACGAACTCATCCTAGAAAAAGTGCTACATATCTCATTACTGAATATCACTATGGTCACATTCGAAGTACGCCCCTTGGGAAGCTGTGCACTGACACCAGTGCCTCAGTGCTTCGAAGCAATTTTGGGACTCTTTCTGAAATGGCCATCAGAGCTGTCATCATCCCCAAAATCTGACAATTAAGTTCACAAACTTGCCACGTGCACTTATATTAAACAACTCTGTAAGATGTCATAACCTTGCCAAGGGATGACAACGGCTCTGATGGCTATTCCAGAAAGAGTTCCGAAATTGCTTAGAAGGGTGGACTAGGCTCTGGCGTCGGTGCATAGCTTCACAAGGGGAGTACTTTGAAGGTGACCGTAGATATTCAGCAATGAGGTATGGAGCACTTTTTCTAGGATGAGTTTGCAAAATTAATTGTCCAACCTTGTACCTCTTATCTGCCAGATAATCTGAAAAGCAGAGTAATGTATTATTTCATTTGCCATAATTCAGAAGAACAAGTGAGAGGACCAATGTCTAGGACAAAAAAGTCTTAATCCCATTTTTATTTCATTGTTATCTTTCTAATGCTTATTAATGTGTTGTATTTGTAGTCATGCTCCTTCTTCAGTTCTAATGCTGTGCCCCTAAAAGTCACAATGGTGAATGCTGATCCAATGGGGGAAGAAATTAATGTCATGTTTAAGGTGAGCAAAATAAGGTTGCTTTGTTTTTAAATGAAAATTTAAAAATTATTTTCTCAAATTCCTTTTCCAAAATTGCTTAAGTGATTTTGTTTAATGTTTAATTATATTGAATCATATCACTGACATAAGAGGTCAGACAATTAATTTCACAAACTTATGAAAAAGTGCTCCATATCTCATTGCTGAATATCACTACGGTCACCTTCGAAGTACTCCCCTTGGGAAGCTATGCACTGACGCCAGTTCCTAGTCCACTCTTCAAAGCAGTTTTGGAGCTCATTTTCTGGAATGGCCATCAGAGGTATCGTCGTACCCAAAATCTGACAATTAAGTTCATGAACCTGCCACTGTGAGCTTATGTTGGCAGCACTGTATAAACAACTTGATAAGGTGTCATAACCTTGCCAAGGGTAGTACTTCGAAGGTGATCATGGTGATACTCAGCAAAGAGGTATGTAGCACTTTTACTAGGATGAGTTTGTGAAATTAATTGTCCGACCTCATAAACTTTCCAAACAGATTTGGGAATAAATGCAACTCTGGGCTAGACCTGCTATCATATTAGTTGAGCACATCATAACTGCAGGTAGTGTCTTTCACACAAACTGTGATGTGAATGGTAACCCCTAAAGATATGCAATGCAAAACTGCGAAATCATGAGCAAGTGGCACTGCCAAACACAAGGTCCGGCAGGAGTAGTATTGATCTGTATGTGAATATCTCGCACGAGATGGACAGCAATTTGAACATTACACCTAAAATGTGCTTGAATGTGATACTGTTATGTTACAGAATTACATGCTTATGACTTTGTAATAAAAGATTTGGTGTAGATTACCAGCTCATAAAAAAGGCGCATTATTTGTGCCAGACCCTCTATATTAACTTAGCTGTGAGAAGCAGCAGGAGTGGAGTACTACAGAATAATCTATTAACAAAATTGTGTACGTTATTATATTTTGAGTAAAGAATGGAGCATTTTAGTTAATTCAGTGTGTTTGATTAGTAGAGTTTTATAGAGATAGTTTCTCTGGAACCAAAGCAACTTTCCACATACTTGGATCTGGTTTGGGGCTCTGTTTTATTTTTTTATCTTTTTGCCTTTTCCTAAAACAGTACCATCTGTTTGAATACAGAAATTTTATACATTAAGTTTTAATATGGGTTAAGGCAAATCCCCCTTACTACTTTTTTCATAAATGTATTCATCATTATGTGTTTTTAAGTTATTTTATCCAACTTAAAAATATAAAATGAAAACTTTATGTGACTCCAGTTAGAATTTATTTTGGGAGGGTTAACTTTTTTAAAATAATTATTTTGAGATAATTGAAGATTCATAGTTCATTATAAGAAATTATACAGAGATCCTGTAAATCATTTACCCATTTTACCCTGATGGTGACATCTTGCAAAGCTGTAGTACAATATCACAGTCAGGAGACTGGCATTGATACAGTCAAAATATGGAATATTAATTGAATATATGTAATTTACATACTATAAAACCCAACCTTTTAAAGTGTACAGTTCAGAAAACTGACACATGAAGAGGTTAAGTAACTCTCTAGAATGCTGCAGAACAATTAAGAGGCAGTTCTGTTAATCTCATTCTTCATGCTTTTCACTGTTCCCCCTCCCCCCTTAATCTATTAAGTCTTTTAGAAAGGTGTAAGTTTTATTTTTGTTTCCTTGATTTTGAGGTTGGTGAAGATCTTCGGCAAGATATGTTAGCTTTACAGATGATAAAGATTATGGACAAGATCTGGCTTAAAGAGGGATTAGATCTAAGGATGGTAATTTTCAAATGTCTTTCAACTGGCAGAGATCGAGGTAAATCTTTAGCTGTGTCTTAGTGTCCTGTGTGTGTGTGTGTGTGTGTGTGTGTGTGTGTGTGTGTGTACACTTAGCTCAGAGTATGCCTGCCCTAAGGCTGCTGATGCCGGTATACTATGATCTCAGTTGTTTGGATTTTCTTTTTTCTTTTTTTTTAATAGAATAGTTAAGAGTTTGTTAATAAAGTTAAGTATACTCTGAGAAGTGGAGTAGGCTGACCCCCTGAAAGGGAAGCAGCCCCTCCTTACATTGTTTAGGGGGTTTTATATCTGGGTGGAAGTTTCTCCCTTCCCTCCCTCTCTTGTGATCCTTCTGAAAGAACTAAAGCTGCATAATAATCTGGTTTTGGGAAGTAGGATTTCTGATTGAATTAAGTGGGGCTATTTCCCCTTTCCTTATCCTTTTAATTTGAGGATAGCTGGTAATGGACCCAGGCTAATTCCTTCTCCTCATTCCTTTGTTGATGACTTTATCTTTTCAATTTAGAGGCAACTGATAATGGACCTGGCTAACTTCTCCAGGGACTGGGCCCTGGTGTCATTCCTTTCTTACTTTAATTTAGTGTTGCTTTATTGATTCATTTGCTAATAATGAAATAACTCAGTGAGTAGCCCTAATAAATGCTTTGCAGTAAGCAGAGGTATCCATTAATTGACCCAATGAACACTTTGTGATCTTTAGTTTTTGAGTTAAAATTAAGTCCATGTCTAAGTCAAACCAACTTTGATTTCATTTCTATAAAATAAAATAATGGTTAAAAGGGTTTTTTTCCCCTACTAAGAACAAACTTCATCTCATTTATTGAATAAGATTTTGTCCTTACCACATATGTTAAGTGTGAATAATAATAGTTCTATACTCATAGACATAT
Source organism: Lyroderma lyra (assembly GCA_004026885.1). Classification (NCBI taxonomy): domain Eukaryota; kingdom Metazoa; phylum Chordata; class Mammalia; order Chiroptera; family Megadermatidae; genus Lyroderma; species Lyroderma lyra. The sequence continues at coordinate 58,598 of PVJL010006935.1, forward strand.
TGTGATAATTAAATGAGATCATAAATTAAAACATCCCAGTGTCTGATACATATTAGGTGCTCAGTAAATTTCAACCGTTATCATTATTATTCAACAAATGTTTGCTGCATATCTACCATCTGCAAAAAGCAAATTACATGCAATGCTGATGTTTTAGACTTAAAGGAAAGCTATTCAAGACATACACAAGTAATTAGAAAATGCTTTAGTAAGCTAAAAGCTTTAAGAGAATTACAAAAACAATGCTGTAGGGATTTAAAGTAGGGTCCCCAACCCCTAGGCCACGGACCAGAAATGTTAGATACCAGGCTGAGCAACAGCTGAGAGAGTAAGTGAGCAAAGCTTCTGTATTTACAGCTGCTCCCTGGTCACTTGCATTACTGCCTGAGCTCTACCTCCTGTCAGATCATATTCTATTGTGAATTGTGATTGCGCATTCCCCCGCCCCCCCTCCTCCCCATCTGTAGAAAAATTATCTTCCACGAAAGCAGTCTGTGGTTCCAAAAAAGGTTGGGGACTAATGGTTTAAAAGAAAGATTACCTGTGTTAGTAGAAATGAGAAATGCGTCACAGGTTCTAATCATAGATTCTAAGAAGTCACCTGAAAGATTATCTTACCTAATTATCCTTCTAATATTTGCCATTCAATTTATGCTTAAATGCAAGTCAAATCCTTCTTCATGGTGGCCTCAGACGCTGAGTTTTATATTCCTCAGCAGTTGTCATAGGAGGCTTTAAATTACCTTATCAAGCTGATTATTTTCATTGTAAAGCGCTCACGTGAATCATAGTCTCTAAGAATGGTACCTGGATTTTGTAGAATGCCGAAGGGTGGGCAAACTGTCACACATACGGAGCTTAACAAATAAAACCATCATGCAAGCTCCTGCTAAACCATGTCTTGGCCATTCTGCCCTTGTACATTTTGAATCTTAGATTCAAGTTCAGGACCATAACTCTTAACTTCCTCACTATATTTAATCTGTTAACTTTTCAGCCTGTTGGGTTCTTTTTATTTACTTGTTTGTTTGGTTGGTTGGTTGGTATGTGGGTAGTTCCCTGGCTGGGAATCGAACCCAGGCCGCAGCGTTGACAGCGCCAGTGCCAAAGCCTTAAGCCACTACACCACCAGGGAACTCCAGGTTCTTTTTAAAGTCTGAATGTTTTTTATCTGTCCTTGAACCTCTTAATTTGTGTCATGAACCAATTTGAGGAACATATGAGGGAAAGTATCCAGCCATGTAATATGAAAAATAGCAGCATTTATGGCTGTATTTTTTCCAGACAGATTCTGTAGCTTTTGCTAAGTCATTGAAAAACATGTTTATTAAGAAAGGGCCAAGTGCCATCACTAGAGATCTCCCTTTGGGTAACTGTTAAATCCGTAACTTTGGGTATTGTATTTTACTTGGTTACTCATTTACTTCATTGCATTATCAACCACTCCACATTTCTTCATTTTTATCCATTAGGGCAGTAGGAGAGCCTTATCACTTTTTTCCCTCAGGTTAGTATACAAACTTTATCTTGTCAAAAAGGAAATTTAAGAGTTCTTGCTGGTTGTTTTTTATATGTCTTATAAGATGGAAGTTCATCAAGTAAGATTTTTCAACATTGGCCTACCATCTCATTAGATTAGTTTTCCTGTCACACAGTCATTTAGTTGAATGTCTCTTTCTTCTTGTGGAATCCCATGTAACTTTGGAGGCAGTCAGACTGCTCTTGTTTTTTATGTTGTTTCTAATAATAGTTGAGTGCTTATTTTGTGACTTGCTCTATGCTAAGCTTTTTACTTATGGTATCTCACTCTATCCTTATTTATCAAATGAAGAAATCACATCCACATCCTCTCTGAAGTTTTTAACAAGCATATCAGTCTATAGTAATCCCTCTCTTCTCCAGAGTCAGCAGTTGTTTTTAATACTCACCAATAACTGTGTGTTTTGTATCTTCCCTACTGGATTGATTTTAAGTTCCCTCAGATTAGGGACCATATCTTATTCATAGATAGTAGTACTTTGTATATCTTATGAATTTTGATCCACTGTTTTATACATAATAATTTGTACATATATATGTTTGATTATGAAGTTAGAAAGTTGTATGTATATTAACAGTTCATTTAAATGTAGTCATAGAATCAAGATGCAGGTACTCATTGAAATGTAGTCACTGTGAACTATAAACTAGATGATACAACCAAAACAACACAAAAAAGACAAATGAATTCATTCTGCCATGTGTGATCAGAGTCCTAGGATTACATTCTGGCCCTGCATGCTTTCTTTTGGGGTGGCCTGGAGGCCTTGGCCTACTTAGTTTCTTCCGGTCCTTTGTCCAAAGCAAGTTTCTGTATCCATATCTTATTTTGATGCCAGTGCATCTCCTTGACTTAAAATAAACTAATTTTTAAATTATATGAATAACATATGCACATAATAAAATATCCATGTAGCATATAATAGAATAAATTGAAAAGTAAATACCTCCATCCACAATCCTAGGCCTCCCACTCCCAAAATATAACCATTTACACAGCCTTCGGGAATATTTTGTGTATATTCCAACATACATAATGTCTTTCTTTTAAACATAGTTCTCTTATCTGGATTTTGTCTTTAAAAACATTTTTGTGATCTTTCTACTTAAGCACATAGAGATCTATCTCATTGTATTCCATTGTGTATATGCCCCATAATTTATTTATTCGATACTTATTTTAAAGAAATTATAGAGAAAACAAAAAATGAATTGTCCATCCAGGCATTTACCTTTCGGTTAGGAAGACAAAACACTTCCTTGAGATTTAAGCATATCACAAGGACAATCCTAATCTGTTCTTCCCTTGGAAAGGGCTTAATGTACTGTGAAATACTCTTATCTTGCCTAAATATATGATTAGAGACAGTGGGACAGCATGTATCTTATAAGTAGTTTTATTAAGGAGATCAGTATTATCTAGTTTGTAATTAAAATTGTTATTCTTTAGGTGGGTAGCAGCACACGGCTGTACGGACTATAGAATCTCAAATAGTTAAATTTTAACTTTTACATTGTGCATCTTCTGAAAATAAAAAGTAATTTTGATTGCTCACATTTTCTAGCATGGGCTGCCAGACTTGATTTTATTTTTTTTAAATGACAATTGCTAGCTGATGTCTTATGTCAAAGATTAAAAATTATAACTTTTATAAAGGCTTACTTTGGGAAGACATTTTCACACAGCTTAATGCTTCCTTATTAAAGGCATGGTGGAACTAGTTCCTGCTTCAGATACCCTCAGGAAAATCCAAGTGGAATATGGTGTGACTGGATCCTTTAAAGATAAACCACTTGCAGAATGGCTGAGGAAATACAACCCCTCTGAAGAGGAATATGAAAAGGTGATTAGTGTGGCTCCTTATTCCAAATAACTTTGTTAAAAATATATTGTGTAGGTCTTCAGTGCTTTATTTTCCAGCTCTAGTGACCAGCCATTTACTCTTAAGTTGTAAAAACCACCATCTTTATCCAAGTAAAGAAAAGAATATAAAAGCAAAAAGCATTTAATGGCAGGAATCTGAGTGAATCCCTTGCTGATTACCAAAAAAACTTTCCAGTCATGTATTTAGAGGCCAGAAAAACAGAGGTATTTAAATAACTCAGAATGTTATATTTCAGAAAAGTCTTGGGAAAAGTTATGGAAATGAGTAAGTGGCTGCATCGTGTGGTAGTTAAGAGCAAGATTATGGGTCAGACTCTGGGCTTGAATTCAGGTCCTAAGTCACTCACCTCCTTTAGCAGCTCAGGCAGATTACCAACCTCTTTGTGTCTCATTGTGAGAAGTAAATGAATTAATATATATATGAAGTGGGGTTCCCTGGTGGTGTAGTGGCTAGGCTTCGGTGCTCTCAATGCCGTGGCCTTGGGTTCTCTTCCTAGCCAGGGACACCCCCCCTCCCAAAATATACATATGAATTGCTATATAGAGTGAATTCTGTAATTGATAGCTGTTAAAATTGGAAGTATCAGTTTGTTTGTTTTGTTTTGTTTTGTTTTGTTTTAGCATTCTTTTGAATTACATAAGAGGAAAGGGAAATCCCTTAGGACAGAGGACTGGAATGATACTAAATTGACCTAAAGAAGACTCAAGAACACTTTCAGTGTAGGCACAAGCTCTAAGCTTTAATGTGATTTGCTTGCCTAGTTTATGTCAAATTATTAATGTATCACATTTGCAGATAGATACATACAAATGTTATCTATTGACCTAAGAAAGTAGAGGAATTTTGGAAAAGCAGTTCAGCAGAAGTCAATACTTGTTTATGGTAATAGAAAAGGCTGCTTTTTGTTACCATAATCCAATTTATAAACTGTTGAGAGAGGGGATTATAATAGTGTTTTTAAAAAGTGATGCATTACTTTAATCTTTGTAGTTTGAGTCCTTTAAAAATAACTTTTTTCCTAAAAATAATTTTGTCTTTATTATATAGGCTTCTGAGAATTTCATTTATTCTTGTGCTGGATGCTGTGTAGCCACCTATGTTTTAGGCATATGTGATCGGCACAATGACAACATAATGCTTCGAAGCACAGGACACATGTTTCACATTGACTTTGGGAAGTTTCTGGGCCACGCACAGATGTTTGGTAGCTTCAAAAGGTACTAATATTGCTATTGTTATTATTGAAGAAAAGAAACGCTTCCTGTTTCACAAATTAAGGTCCCAAACTTTACCCTTTTTCTTGTTGCTCTTTTCCTTCACTCTCTTTAAGCATAACTAGGGATGAAAAAAGCCCTAAGAAATGACTTTACCTCAAGAATGAGTACATGTGTATAATCTTTGCTGAAGTGATTTAAGGTGTACTTTATCTACTTACTAGAATCTGTTGGGAATGTTCCCATTTGTATAATGGCAATGAGCACAAATTTTTTCTCTCTCTCTCTCTCTGTAACTACTGTTTGATCTCTATTTGGGCATGTGGATTTATAAATACCATCTTGGGAAAAAATTTTGGGGTTCCCTGGTGGTGTAGTGTCTAGGCTTTGGTGCTCTCAACACCATGGCCTGGGTTCAATTTCCAGCCAGGGAACCACCACAAAAAAAACTTTATATATATATATATATGGTCTTCTGTCTAAATAATGAGATTATATGATGATTTTCCTGAAAATGTGGATTTTCAAGAATTCTATAAATTCAAAACTGATGCTTAGTTTCCCAGTTGGAAATGCCGTGGCTCAGATAGCTTAGTTCAATAGCCATGTAACAGCAATAGTACTGTTTGAACATCTTCTGTAAATAATGCTTTGTATGTACTCTCTTTTTAAATAGGGATCGGGCTCCTTTTGTGCTGACCTCTGATATGGCATATGTCATCAATGGGGGTGAAAAGCCTACGATTCGTTTTCAGTTGTTTGTGGACCTCTGCTGTCAGGCCTACAACTTGATAAGAAAGCAGACAAACCTCTTTCTTAACCTCCTTTCACTGGTAATTCTGTTCTTCATAAGCATTTAATTAATTTTATATTTATGCTTCTGTCTTTCAGTAGCTATAAAAGGATATTTTGGGTTCCCTGGTGGTGTAGTAACTAGGCTTCGGCAGTTTCACTGCTGTGGCCTGGGTTTGATCCCCGCTCAGGGAATCAACCAAAAAAATTAAAATTAAAATTAAAAAGGAGGCTCTTGAGCCATTTTCCTGCTCAAACCTGCTCCTACCTCTTTGGAGTGTACTTTCTCTTCAATAAACTATCTCTTTGTTTCACCTCTAAAAATAAAATTAAAAAGGATATTTTGTGATTTTGGAATAAAATTCACTTTATGTCAGATATATTATTACCAACATTTAAAAATCGCTGCTGTGTGAAACGTGCCAGACACCATTTATAGAAAATAGAGAAAATAAGTCATAAGAGTAGTTTCCCTGTGAGAGAGGAGTAATACTAACTGAAGGGACCCTGAGGGAGTCATTTGGGGTGCTGGTAGATGTTTTGTGTCTTAATCTGGGTGTGTTCAGATTTTGGACATATATTAAGTAAAAAATTAAAAACCAACAAAACCCACTGTGATTATTGTGACTAAAATTGATATAAAAACAGTTCTAGACAAAATGTCTGGATTTTCTTGCTTTTATTCCATAAACTGATTTTGTGACTTCCAACAATTGACTTCCTTTGCCTCAGTTTTTTTCATTTATAAGAGAATCAGGTTTCTAAAACACTAACAAACTACTCAAAACTGTGATTGTTTTTGTTTTCTTTCGTTCTCATTATCTGGCCAGCTTTTAAGGAAGGGTGGGGAACAAACTTTTTAAAAATTTAACTCAGAAACTTTTTTTGCTCTTTGTATAGATGATTCCTTCAGGGTTACCAGAACTTACAAGTATTCAAGATTTGAAATATGTTAGAGATGCGCTTCAACCCCAAACTACAGATGCCGAAGCTACAATTTTCTTTACTAGGTAAGGCATATTGAAGTATATTAGAGAAGGCACATACAGTTCAGCTTCGATTTGTTTTCTTTAGTTTAAACAAATGCTATATATCAAAATTCTGACTTACTGGAAAGCATTGATTCACAGTATTGACAATAGTAGGTTGTTAAAAATATATTTGCTGAGTAAGTATAGAGGATTTGCAACATTTTAAAAAATATGTCATTTCTCTCAAAATAAGATCTCAAATTTTATTTAATATATGATTTCAATTGTAAACATCCTATTTATGAACTATTTCTGTGAAACATTTTATGTAGTATCAGCTAAAGGTTTTCTTCTCTCAGATGATATGTGTACTAATCTATTTTTGAGGATTCTGTCATAACAAGTTTCATGGCTAACTTAATTGCTTAAAACAGTGAACACAGCAACACTGCTATGGTAAATTGTTACTATATGACATAGTACTTGAAACACTTGTACCAGTGATTGCATTTGAACTTCTCATTATTGCTTTAAAAGCAGGTCTTCCTGGAAAATAATATTCTAAATGTCTGGTGACCATGTTGGTTACTGACTAGTGCAACCACCTCATTATAATATCACACCAGCGAGGGGCATATAAGCTCATGTTCTTTTCTTTCCTTTTTTCTTGCCTTCTTCCTCTCAGTGGAGAAGAGGTAGAAAACACTGACTGGACTTCCCTAGTCTCAAGAGTCTGGCTGAATTGAATTGAAGGAAGCCAACTTTTGTATAGCCTTCCAAACTAATCCTGATAATTTAGGTATTGATGGGTTTTGTTTTGTTTTTTAAAAGAGATTTATTGACTCACCTGGGCAAAGCTGTAAAGCAGGCTTACATTAGTCTGCTTGGTCTGCCATAACAAACTACCATAGACAGGTGGCTTAAATAACAAAAATGTATTTTCACATAGTTCTGGAGGCTGGGAAGTCCAAGATCAAGGTGCCAGCCTGTTGGCTTCCTCGTGAGGGCTCTAGCTTAGACCTGACTGCCTTCTCCCTGTTTTCTTGCATGGAAGGGGAAGCAAGAGCAAGAAAGCATGGACTTTCTTGACTCTTCTTATAAGGACACTAAATCTATTGAATCAGGATACCCTTATGACATCATCTAACCTTAATTATTAACTCCATAATGGCCCTATGGGGTTGGGGCTTCGACAGATAAATTTTGGGGGACACAAATGTTAAGTCCATACAGAGCAAGGCAAAAACCTGTGTGTGAGGTCCTCTCACTTCTCTTTTTGAATTTCTTTTGTCTTTCTGAGACTTCTTGTTTCCTTTGCTTGCCTAAAATATTTTGCCTAGGCCCGCTTTCTAAATTTATTCCATCCTGTCAAAACTTCTTTTCCAACTGAGGGACGTTATGATTATGTGAAGAAGGACACTGGTATCAGATTCTACTGTTCTACTGTGTAATAGAAGAGATTTTCCTTTTTAAATTTGAATTACTCTGGGTCCATATTTCTATACCTGTTTGGTTGTCACCTATCCTGTTTATTATTACAAGGGAATAAAATAATGAAATCATCTTTTAGGCATTATACCAATCATCTTCTATCCCTAGTAGCTTTTAATTAGTATTGGACCCCTAAGGCCTCAAAAAATCCAATTCTTGGAGGCAGTGGGAAACCTTAGTGTTTTCGTTAGGGTGTAACATACGTTAATGGATTTTTGGCCTGTAGAGCGAAGGGAATCCTTGGCAGAGTGAGAAAGGGATTGAAAGTTGTTTTCATCTTTTATTATGTTACAAGAATTGACCATGTGTTTTCATGAGTGTTTACTGTTAACCCATTTTTTGATTATTTTGTAGGCTGATTGAGTCAAGTTTGGGAAG